>JAQGCC010005373.1:0-11629 GCA_034698905.1 Xestoiulus laeticollis
ATGTCTTATTCTTAAATTCTTAAAAATATCTTATTCTTAAATTCTTAAAAATATCTTATTCTTAAATTCTTAAAAATATCTTATTCTTAAATTCTTAAAAATGTCTTATTCTTAAATTCTTAAAAATATCTTATTCTTAAATTCTTAAAAATATCTTATTCTTAAATTCTTAAAAATTTCGTATTCTTAAATTCTTAAAAATATCTTATTCTTAAATTCTTAAAAACTTCTTATTCTTAGGGGGAGGGGGGATGTCTTAATCTTAAAATTGTCTTTTGGGTCTTTGTCTTGAAATTGTCTGTTGGGGAAATGGTCTTAAATTGATATTTAATGGGCAAAATGACTTAAAAATGCATGGATTCATTCCCACAAATAATAGGCTACGACTTCTCGGAAGTTTTTGATTCGTGTAGGCGACGGACGTATGACGTCACCCGGAGTGTAAACGAGTGATGTGATGACGTCAAACGAGGTTGTTTTGTTTGGGTTACACCCACCGAAAGCAATCACGTGACTTATTCCTTCCGCTTTTAACCTCCAAAAAGCACTCCTTTTTTGAAAACACATCCGCACGTGTAAAAGAGATAAGCAATTGTACAATTGTTTCAGTTCTTGTGGCCATATTGGAAATACACGTATCTTGTCTATAATGGCCATATTGAAATGTTTTAGCTCTTCTGACCATATTGGGCATTTTTGGTCTTAAAGCCATATTGGAGATGTTTAGGGTCTTGTAACCATATTGAAAACGTCTTACTTGTTGAGGATATAGGGTATTTGGAAGTGTTTAGAGTCGTGTAGCCATATTGGAAATGTTTACATCTTGTAGCCATATTGGAAATAGTTGAGGTGCCCATATATTTTAGTTATTGTGGCCATATTGGAAATGTTTTTGATCTTTAGTTTAGTAATACACTCTTTTACACCCCAATAATTTAAAGGCTGTAAACGAAACAAAATAGAGGGATTGAGCAGGTTTCCTTTAATCTTAACGAGAACGATAAGCACGCATGTGCATCAATAAGTTATGCGCAGTAAAAGTCGTTATACTCCTCAAAGACGTTGTGGCATCACGTTAAACTAATAAAATTGTCGTCTCCCCTCAACCACAAACCCATTAACGTCGTCCCCACGCATGCGCATTGGCAAAAAAAAAACCAGTGTTGCCAATGTCGTCAAGATTAAAGGAAACCTGCTCATTCCCTCGAAAACTAAGAGTCAACCATAAAGTCCCACCATCGTGGTGTTCTGGTTGTCACAGCAGAGGTTACGAGCTTAATTGTATTAATTTTATTCAGCTGCTGACTCATTAAATTAATTGACCCGAATGTCTTTTTTAAAAAAAAAACATTCTCGTGTCACACGAATTATGAAAGTGTGAACAAAAATTCCCTCGTGTTTCCTAAATGAGTAAATGTTATTTTTGGTCAGTAGTCAGTCAGGAAGTCGACACGCGCTACTTTTCTAGTTGTTGTTGTTTGTTATTTTTTTCAGGACATTAGGGTCATATTTTAGTCATCGCAACCCTCGGCTTGATTAATAATTTAGTCGCGTCATTACATTCATTAAAACGGATTTGACTGAAGTTAAGGTTGCTGATTTCGATGACATTTGACTTCTAGGTTGTCCCTTTAATTAACATCGTTGACGTAGAACATATAAAAAAAGTCAAATAAAAACGAGTGAAATGGCTACCTTTTTTTTATACTATAAAACCACATTCAGGTTGATGGCCTGCTCCAGGAGAAACTGAATTTTTATACCGAAATGTCGGTTTTTTTTGGATTTTATGTAAGCCCATCCTTACTTAGGGGATTTAAGGAGTTAATGGAGAGAAATAATACCAGAAAAGTGCTGCTGAATATATTATTGTTTTTAATCTGGTTGCATCTTCGGCAATTTTTTTTACGATTTTGTAATATTGACCCTTGTTTTTGAAAACACACAGAGTATCCCAGTGCATAAAGTGTATAAATCAGCATTTTGTAGATTTTAAACTTTCAGTGTTTAAACCAGAATTAATACAGTCGGGGTTCCCCCTGACCTGGAAAACCTGGAATAGTCAGGGAAATTAGAAAGGCCTGGAAAAGTCACCGAAAAAGTCAGGGAAATTCAGCATGGTTCTCTGAAACACATGTCCTTCTGTGGCGTTCATCATCACTTGTTGCTACCAAAAATGTGGCAAACTGCATTAGTAGCTAAAACAATTAGCAAGTGATAAGTGTTTCCAAAGATAACTATCATATGTCAAGTAGGGCTGTCCTTTCAAAGGGCACATACAACACTATCTACTCTCGC
Organism: Xestoiulus laeticollis; assembly: GCA_034698905.1. Lineage (NCBI taxonomy): Eukaryota > Metazoa > Arthropoda > Diplopoda > Julida > Julidae > Xestoiulus > Xestoiulus laeticollis. The sequence continues at coordinate 2,299 of JAQGCC010005373.1, forward strand.
ATCTACGCCCCATTTGGTGTTGTTCCCTGTTTTTTTGGTCAGGGAAATTATTTTCAAATCTGGAAAAGTCAGGGAAGTTGAATATTTATTTCGTGGGGAAACCCTGACAATGTATAAAGTGTATAAATCAACATTTTGTAGATTTTAAACTTTCGGGGTCATCCTAATGTGAGGCCCCAATGCATTGCACGGATGCATTGCTAAAAAGCCAACTTTAAGGCTGTGACTCTGGGCCATTGTCCCATGTTAGTCTACGGAGATTAGGCTTAATGTCAAAGGGCAGCACACTATTTTAAAATTTGAGTCTATTGTGCTTTGTGTTTTATCTAAAGTTGAAATAACTAGTTGACAACACTTGAGTTTTCTTCAATGATTTTTCCCCTTGCTAATTCCCCGGTTTTGCTCTAGCTACCTGTATTTGATTAAAAGCTGTTTTTAATGTTCTACTTTTTCTTTAACAATGGGATTTCAACCCAATTTCACCCAAGTTCATGTATGATTTTTTTAGGGAGAAACGGGATTGAGTTGTTAAAATTTGGTCTGACATTCGTAATGTTTCTATTTGTTATTTCAGTAAGCGCGAATCGGATTATAGTTACTGTAAAGTCTCTCTAAATTATATACAAAACGAGTCTTATGACCCCGAAAGCTGAAAATCTACAAAATGTTGATTTCAATTGTTTAGTTTTCTTTTAAAATTTAAGCTAGTCGTCTCCCATCTATTTATTTTCACAAAAAAGCACAATATACCAAATTTAAAAATTCCATGCTGCCCTTTGACATTAGGCCTAATCTCCGTAGACTAACATGGGACAATGGTATCTAGTCACAACCTTAAAGTTGGCTTTTCAGCAATGCATCCGTGCAATGCAATTGTGCCTCCCATTAGGATCAAAGTGATTTCTAATAAATTCATACAATATGATGTAAATTCATGTTTAATATAATGTTTATATAATTTAAACCTATTCTAATCCCTGAATACACCTGAGGGGAAGTTTTAAAATGAACCTAAGTAACCTCCCATATTGAGGTTTTTGGGTTGCGGCCTGAGCTATCTTTTGCAATTATTAAATACGATAATTTGGGTTTTGGCTTATGTACTTTTTTTCTCCTTATGCTCAGGTCAACTGGGGTCGTGTTATTATAAGTTAGTACGACTGAATATGATACCTCGATATGTTTCTTAAATTATGTTTCAACAAGTTTTCTTCCCCTCGTGGGGACTAAACACGCCCCATTTGAGGATAACTAACAAGTGCGTGGGATTGAAAAAAGGGTTAAACCCAATTTATGGTCGGCCCCCTGCCCTTGGTCAGCTTTATACTGGCTATCACTGCCAGTTTCAAGTTACAGAGCTCGAAAACCTGTAAATGTAAGGGAAATAGGATAGATCTGGGAATAGTCAGGAAGAGTATAGTCTATTATGAGAAAGTCAAGGTTTTTAAAAAAAGTCAGGAAAATTGATTTAAATTGAAAAGTAATTAAAAGTTACTGTAATAAAAAGTAATTAAAAATTTAAAAATTTTTTAAAAGTCTGGGAAGGTGGATTTATTTTGAAAAAGTCATGGAAAGCAATTTATTTTTAAAAGGCAAGTGTTTTGAAAAGTAGTTAAAAGTAGATTAATTATATAAGTCTTCTGTGAAAGTGGAATTATTTTTTTAAAAAAAGTCAGGAAAAGTGATTGAATTTTGAAAAAGTCATGAAAAGTGGTTTATTTATAAAGTCAGGGCAGGGGATTCATTTTGAAAAGTGATCAATTTTTGAAAAACTCAGGAAAAAGTGATTTATTTTGAAAAGTCATTAAGGTCTGGTTGCACCAACAGAGATTAAGAATAACCTAGGGTTAACCTTTATCAGGATTTAGTAACCCGAGGTTAATATTTTAGAATTAGATATAGGCCATTTTTTTTTGCATTGCTAAACATGGGTTCCATAATCCTGGGTTATTTTATCAAGGGTTAATTGGTGCAAAACATACAGCTAACCTGGAAGTTAACCAGGAGTTATATTTTAACGTGAGGTTAGTAAACCTTGGATTTTTACCTCAGTTGGTGCAACCGGCAACCCTAAAAGTGGATTTATTTTTAAAAATGTCCAGAAATTTTAAATTCCACCCTTAGTTATTGAAAGTGATTTACAATGTACATGCATTCAAATTAGAATTATGTAATAAGTGTATAATTATTTAATCATTAAAGAATTCTTTTATACAGTCTATAAACTTACTACGTAATAATGTATATTCCCCAATTTCTTTCTATAATGAACACCCCCGTTATCTGAGCACTTTTGGTCGGTCCCATGAGTGTTCAGAATAGAGGGAATCCACTGTATTTGTAAAAGTCCTGCATTGGATAAATTTCCAATTGCACCCTTAGTTATTCCTAATTCCCACCAGGTAGCGTTTTCAATTAAAACCCGTTGTTTTTCCTGGTCCATTGTTATTGTTGTTATTTTTTTTTCCATCATTTTCCAACTCGTGTTAGTGATATTAAATAACCCCCTTTTCTTAAAAATTATGTCAGTCTTTGGCGAGTACAAAAGATGCCGCCGCCATTTGCTATCTAGTCCCTGTCATCGTTTTTTTTATATTATTATTTATTTTTTTATTCTGTTAGTAACAATGATGGACGGCCCTTCCTGTCTTTTTTTTTCTCTCCGTTATCCAACCTGTGGTCAATCAGGATGACCCCTTAAATCGCCATACCTGCTCGTACCCCTTTATTTCCTCCCCCCCCCCCACCTCTTTTGCCACCCTCATGGCTGCCTAAATCCCTCTTTTCAGTTCAACACTCTTGAATGTCTTCTACATACTCGTTTTCTTACGTTTTTAAGTGTCCTAAAATAAGCACACGTCCTCCTTCAACATTCTCGTTTCTATTCCACTCCCCTCTTTTTTTATTGCAATTATTAGCAAAACTTTTCATTTATCTCTTCGTCCAGCGATTGAAATTTTAAAAAAATATTTTAATTGGGAGGACGAACGAAACTGAAACGGACTAATCTTAAGAAACACTTATCAAAAATAATGTGTGTCTGCATTTCAATTTTTCAATCTTTGTTTTTGGACAATGTCTTATAAACAACTTGTATTTTATATCCTCGTATTTTGGCTTTTTTGGTTTGAGTCCACTGTAAAGCTGTATAACCAACATCACAATCTCTGCATTTCTGTAGCTATAGAGTACGTGCAGTCGGTTTTCGATATAACGAACAGATTGTATCTATGAAATTTCCGATGCAGTAGGCTCTTGATATAACGAACAGTGTGTCCGTACCATTTATCAAATTTAAAATGTAGTCAGATCTGGATATAACCAACAGAGTGTCATTGCCATCTTATGACATTTAATGTGTAATCGGATCTCGATATAACGAACAGAGTGTCTGTACCAAATATCAATTTAAGATGCAGTCGGTTTTCGATATAACGAACAGATTGTACATGTATTTGCGAGCTTTGTATAGTTGGCATTCAGCTTAACTAGGCTAGATTAGGTAAAGAAATGCTATTTATTCTGAAGAATAAGACACGTTTCCTATAAGACTAAAACCAAGACGTTTTCATTTTGTTAAAATTCTTAATTGTCTTATGATTATAATATAGTTTTTAGCATATCTATATAGGGCCTATACATGTATCTATGAAGATACTGTAAGACCATGACGTATTTTTGGCCTCACGTTGTATTTTGCATATCACTTTTATATACATGTATTTTTGTATTGTTTCTTAAAAATGTGCTTAACAAAGAATGATCAGCAGTGTAACATTTTTCACATAAAGATTCCTCCAAGTCAGAGTAGTGTGCCAAACGTGACTTCTTCTCTTTGCCATTTGGCAAACACGCATCATGAGGTTTTAACTACTTGAATTCGTCAAGGTTCTGTGAAACAAACATTGCACAGTCTATAACTGTAATGTACCCCACTTTCACCCCGAGCTTTATTGCGTCGAAATTAACTCGCTATTATTTTCAAAGAGTAAGCTTTTTAAATGCTACCGAACATCTCCTACAACTTCAATAAACAATTTTGTTGATAGTAAAAATGACTGAACAGTTACAAAGCTGTATTTCATTACAATAAAACTGCATTTTTTTATATTAAGGACGAGCTGCAACATCGTCCTGCACAGTATAGTACTAAAATATTGTTTTATTGCTCACTTTCTGCATGGCAATGTACTCAATTCCGTTTTTACACGTTTTTCAAATACTTATACCATGGTTCTAAATAACACGGTTAATTTTTACATAAGGTAAATGTAACGGAAGGTAATATTATGTTAATAATAATGCAAAGTGTGCGAAATCTGACATTATAGATGGAGTAACAAAACACCTACAATGTACATGTCTGTGAGACTTTGTGTTAAATGAGACATTGAAATGACAGATCAATTGTTGTTTTTGAAAGATTTCAACGTGCAATTATTATAATTATTTGCATTTATGATATCAAGTACCAAATATAAGCTTGGCATCTAATTCGAGTGTTCATGCATGAAATAGCCACAGGCCTTATTACCCTATCAAAGTATAATAACGCCTATTTATAAGCTTTGTTTTGTTTTTGTTTATGGTAGAAGCTTAAAATTTAAGTTATTGTAAAAAATTAACAATAAAAGCTAATTGTTATCTGCGGTATTTACCATTTTTTTATTCAAATCTCCCTTAGGCGCACCTTGTTACTCTCCGCTACCTTATTTTCTGGGTTTAAACTGAGAATTGTATTTTTTATTAGATTTTAAGTTATTTTAACTATAATTTATGCATTATACAACTATTTTATATGGTTTTATTTTACATACACGTTTGAATTGCATGAAATTTTGTACGAAGAATCACAGCATGTGGAACGACTATCCTGTTAAATTTCGTAGCTTCAGTTTGAATATAAAGCACCAAAAAATTACAATTAAATACACTGTAAGTGGGAATTTTGGTTTTTAGCGTTTAAAATACACACTTTCCAACAGCTTTTCTACATGTAGGCCTACATGTAATGCTTTGGTGGAAAAAATACCTTTTCGTTTCCTTTACTGCCTTTGCATCGTTCACTTCGTCTCCTAAATTGAATTAATAATATTAAAAGCAATAAAGCAATTGAAAATGAAAAATTTCTACCATATTTGACCCACAACTTTCGTATTTCTTGAGTTTTCTTCCAAATGATCGAATGCTGCGTTCTAGAACGCCGAATGTTCTGTTCCTTCCGGTTCCTTGCATATTCCAGAACTTTCTATAGCACGTGCAATGCGCAGGCGCGTGTCACATGTCTTCTTCCGTTCCTTCCGGTTAGCATTCGTATTCCAGAACGCCGCCATTTTGTCTTTTTTTTTTTTTTGTGCAATAGCCGAAAAGTTTGAATTTGACATCCTAGTGGTTTTCAAAGTTGTGATAAATGCTTAAAAAATGGCTGTAAACGAGCCTTCATCATTGACCTCGGTCATCCGGAGGGTGCCGTGCCCAAAAAGAACCCCGCCTGATGTATGAAAGGAGTCGAGTGTTGCATAATATGAAAATGAGGAAACGGTAAAGGGGGGGGGAGGGAGAAAGTAAGTTATAGCCGTGCATTTTCAAATGTAGGACTCAGCCTGACAGGCGCCATTCTCATTATTATTATTATTACGTTTTTAAACTTTTTACTCATGTGCGCTTATGCAAAATGAGAGCGAGAAAAACAGATATTGCGTGAGCGAAAAAATATCCGCCTCGTAGGATGGACGAAATCTCAGCAATTTCATCTTTAGGTCCGTTTTAATTTCTAGGTCACTGGCTCATTAGATAGTCCAATCACTAGTATTCGATCCTTTTATTCAATCAGCCAGGTCACCTTACTTTTAACGTAAAAAACAGCGCAATAAAATACATTTTAAGCCGATGCAATTTAAACCATTAATGAAATTTTATTGCACTTTTTTAACATATAAATCATGGACGTTAAAAACCATTCAGAATTTAAAAGCAAAACAAAAAATATAAACTTTAATAATCAGCAAATAGATAAAATGGGTTTTTCAAGGGTCTATCTGAAATATAATTATCTAAAATTATTATTAAATAGTTACAAGGCTTTTAAAAACCCCTTCATTCACCAATTAAATCATGAGCCCCCCCACAAAAAAAAATAACCAAATTTTTACTGCTCAACACAAAAGTGTAGTCAAAATTTTAGGTTTTAGTCTTATGGGAAACGTGTCTTATTCTTAAGAATAACATTTTCTACCTAATCTAAGCTGCCAACTACAAAGCTGCACCCTCAGTGTGCTACGTGCAAAGCTGAACGATTTTGTTTTCTGCAATTCTGTGTGTAGAAAATGTGACAGTTTGGTTTTCTGTTGATGCTTTTTGGGGTTGGATTTGAAACTTAGAGGGTCGTTGGACTAAAAAAACACATCTAAAAATTGCTCCCTTGAAGAGCTAGAGCTCTAGTTTAGTCCCCCCCCCCCAAACAGTTCTATCAGATATACCGAAGGGAATAATGGGATATTTCAACTGCTTTTTTAAACTTTTTTGCACTGGGAATTGGGTTTGTGTTGAAAAAATCCTGTACTCCTTATTTCCATGTGTTTTGCATTTGGGAGTGGGGTTATATACTATAGCCAGTGAGTGCAAAAATGTGTCTTAGATATTGTGCTTTTCTTAGGTAAATCTTAAAGTGCTCTCTAACCTTTCTTTGGTGAATTCTAAATGACTTTTTTACGTGTGTTTACTGCGCTCGGAGGTGTTGGTTATGACACGCAAACTGACCGATTAAAACTAGATTGAAACTAGCATTTTGCCATTTTTATTACCCAAATTTGCATTTTAAGGTTTATGTGCATGGGGTTTGACCAGTTGCGAGGAGGTGCAGCACCCTCCTCTTCTTCTTCTTAGGCCGTGGAGTCTGGGTTTTTGGTTTTTAGTTAGCCACTGGTCAGTGATTCTCTGAAATCTCTTCAATGGGTGGACAGGTGGTTTAACATGGCTGGAAAACCTGGAATTGTAAGGGAAATTGGGTAGACATGAAATTTTCAGGGATTCAGGGTTGACAGTCTGCTGGATGTTCATGGAAATTGTTTTAAAAACTGGGAAAGTCATGGAAGGTGACGTTAATTACATTTTCTGTTTTTTTTTGTTTATTCCAGAGAGTGGTGAGCGTTTAGGGAGCGCCGAACAGCAGACGCCCGTCTACTGGGGCATCCAACTGGATCAGGATTTACTGGAGACTCTGGTGGCCATCTATCCGGACTGGTTCAAAGGTTACGACTTGAACCTGAGGAGTCCGCCACCCACCGCGATGGCTGATAGCGGAACCAGTCCTAGTAGAGTGTTTGTTCCCCTGTCACCACCCAAAGCGGAAGTGGACGAAACTCCCATCAAGAAAACAATGGACAGACATAAAGAGTGTAAGTGAAAAAAATAAACAATCGCCCAATTTCATCTCTCTTGCTTGACCATTCCCTTCTTCCTCCCACCCACTCTCTCAACTCGATGTCCAAGATAATCGTGAGATTTTTTAAGAAAACCAATGCCAAGACTACAGGAAAAACCGGATGAGGCATTTGAGGAAATGGGCGAGAGGAGGACACGTAGGAAGAGAACTCGCGGGCACCGAAATTCTTGGTGGAGAGATAAAGAGGTGTCTTCTCACTTTCAAGTTCGGTTTCTTGAGAAATCCATTTTAGATGGTCATTGAGACAGTGTCATAGATCACTGGGGTGTCTGTATTCTTACAAAATCGAGCTTCCTGAAACCAACTGCATGCTTTCTCTCCCGCTGCATAATCTAGTTTTTTTTTTTTTTTTAATTCACGGCCAGTGACATGACATTTGCTGTTGGGGAAGTGGGATGTTGACGAATTTGTGAGTGGGAGGAATTAGTTACGTGTAATTTGCCAAATTCTCAGCTTTGTACGTACGAGAAGAAGCTGGACTAAAGATAACTGTCTTTCGTCACTGCCAAATGTTGCGAAAGGACAGCCTTTGGCAAGGTTCGTGAGATATTCTCACGACGCACCTGATCGTCTTGGAGACAACTGCACTTGGGATGACTGAAGGGGATTGAGCAATGTGAAGCTGCTTTGTTACGACTTCCTGATCTGCAGAACTTGCAGCTGAAGAAGTCGTTCTGGAGACGCCAGAACTTTACCAAACTTTAAAAAGCGGTGGTGCAACACCCAACAGAAATCTTGGTTCTCACTTCCTGTTATGCAGAAGATGGCATTGGTTTCGTCTTCCTGTTCTGCAGAAGCCCATGGTTCTCACCGACTTCCGGCTCTTCAGACGTCGTTCTGGAAACCAAACTTGTAAAAGCGGTGGTGCAATATCCAATAGAAGTCTTGGTTCTGACTTTCTCTGTTCTTCAAAAGTTGTTCTGGAGACACCAGAATGTTTCTTTTCAGACTTGAAAAAGGGGTAGTGCAATAACCAACAAAAGTATTGGTTCCGACTTCTTGTTCGTCAGAAGTCGTTCTGCAGAAGATGTCCAGTGTTCTCAATTCATAAGATGACATTGGTTCTGATTTCCTGCGTTCTTCAGAAGATGGCATCGATTCTGACTTCCTGTACTGCAGAAGTCCATGGTTTCTGACTTCCTGTTGTTCACCCAGCGGAATTCTTGGTTTTGACTTCTTGTTTTTTAGAAGAAGTCTATGGTTCTGTCTTCCTGTTTTTCAAAAGATGGCATTGGTTCTGTTCTCATGATCATCAGAAGAAGTCCATGGTTCTGACTCATAAGATGGCATTGGTTCTGACTTCCTTTTCTTCAGCAGAAGCTATGGTTTTGACTTCAGGTACTTCAGAACCAAGATGTCTGATATGAAGACAGTCTGTAGAATCTGTAGAAGTCAGATCAGACGTCATTCTATAGATTTTCTTGATAGAATTCATATTATGTACATGTATGTTCTTGATTTCCACGGATATTTTTGTGCTTCGGGATCTTCAGAAATATTAGTTATCTTGAACAAATGTAAAAATCTAATTTGGTAAACTTTTAAAATGGTGGGTAGTTTTTATCATTTGATCGATCATTATTTTTATATCAAATCATTTTTAGGGTGTACAGTATTGTCTTGTATATTTAATCTCACCAGGTTCTGGGATCTTATCAGTTTTCCAAAACCTTGGTGCATGGGGCTTGAATTTGTCAAGCGAGGGTCATCGTTGAATTTTAAATTTGTTTTTTTCAGCAGGTTGAGAATGGGGGGGGGGATAAATTATCAAGCGTGGGTGAAAATGTGGGGGTGGAAAACCCTCGATAGATAAAGTGTGAGACCTGAAGGCCTACTTTTTTTTTTTTTTTTTTTTTTTTTTTTTTTTTTTTTTTTTTTTTTTTTTTT
>JAQGCC010005374.1:0-11627 GCA_034698905.1 Xestoiulus laeticollis
GCTCAACGTACCTAATGAGGTAACTTGATCAGCTGCTTGAAATGGTGCTCAGATGTAACTATCTGTGGTACCAATCCAAGACTTGATACGAAGATTTATTCTCAAGCAGCTCAATTTGTGCAACTGTGGTACGGGGGTTAAACACATAAGTTAGTGAACTATAAGGCTATTGCCAATACTTTTTGGTGCCACTAGAAATGTTTTTACATGAAAAAAGACGTCAGGATGGAAGTCACCCTATAGACAATGGATGGTTAATTTTTTAATGAATTTTGGCGACATCTTTTTTTGAAACAAATTGCTTCATATACCACAGGTTAAAAGGGTTATAAGAAGCATAGGCGTGATACAAGAGTCATGGCGTCATTTGGCAATTTTTTTTTGGCAACCGTTCAATACCTTCTCGTGGTGTTTACCGATGGTTAATAAGAAGGTAGTCCGTCCCACCACTTGTTCCGGCGTGTTGCAGGTGTGATCCAGACTGAGTGGCGACCACTGATAATGCGATTAGGCCTTTTTAAAAGGGGAGATATACACCTTGAAAACTGCCCCCTGAGGCAGAAGGAGAATGCGAAAGGGGGATCCCCCCACCCGGAATACACACACCTGATACCCGGGGTCTAAGTACACTTACCTGACACGGCACGCACCTGTCCGTGGCTCTGTGATGTTCCTCTTTGGAACGTCTGACATTTCTACAGATGCCATTTGTTAATCAGGGAACATGGGCATACCTACCTACCTGTGTTTTTTATTTTTTTTATTTTAATGGTCACCGCACGTGATTCACTCCACCTGGGTCTCCACTTTCTATCCTCCTCATTATTCTCACGATTAATCCTTGGCAATTAGGATGTTCGCCCCCTGGCCACTCTTGTGTCCGTATTAATGCGCAACAAATTGCTCCCCCAACGGCCATTTTGGAACACGAACACCTGAACTGGAAGGTGGGTGACATTGGAAACGAGCTATTAGTTTTTAAGAAATCTGTTCCACGACCTTGGTTTTTTTTTTCTTCTTCTTGTCAGGTCAAGTATTTTGACGGTGCGAAACGTTTACTTAATTCCACCGAAATTGGATGGTCGTTTAGATATGGAACGACAGTTGGTATACATAGAGGTATTTTCAAGTGAAATTGGAACGCTGAAGAATTTTGATGCCATATGGTGCACGTGGACATAGCAAACTGTAAATTGGACCACCCATCCTTAAAAAAATGTATCAACCAAATGCTCCAAAACGAAAACTTCTAGTTTAGGTCATTACCTACATGTAAACTGCTGTGCAAAATTATCCAATCCCCCTATTCAAATAACATTTAGAAAACCCACTTTAAGGGGCCTCTATTGATGATTATTTACATGTAATTATTCTCCTTGAGGTATTTGTGATGGTCAAAATCAGAGTTCAAAAGTCTAAGATTTTTATAACATCAGTTTCGCATTTGATCCTGCATGGCTATTGCCTCAATGGGCATTGACTTGGTGTCGCTATGTACATGTAATAGAGCCTGTCTAAAATAATACTCTTGGGAGCAGGGAAAAATATTATTTTAGACAGGTTCATCTGTAAACATGCTACAGTGTACAGTAGAACCCCTCTTAGCTAATCAAACCGGACTGATAAAATATATAAGAGGGAATTATTAAACACTATTACCCCAACGTCCAGCCTGAAATGTTTTATAAACCTGAAACTTCAGTAGGTTATTAACTAGTAGAGGATTAGTTAAGAGGGGTTCTACTGAATACAGCTGCAAAATAGGGAATTTCCCCTTTTTGAATCCTTCATGAGTCACTATATAGCTATTGGTCGACACTAGCTGCAAAATAGGGAATTTCCCCGATTCAATCGATTGAAAAACCGGGGAAATACATGTATTTAGTAATTAGTAGTCAGTATTGGTGTATATCATAACAAATGTTTAAAAGCCCTGCATCTCCCTGCCATTTTCGATTTCATGTTTGATATTTTTTGGCCGTAATTTCTATGCACGTAAACATCTATCCAAATCGGTTTTCAGCTAAAATGAAATTTGTTCCGCGAATTTACGAATTTAACATTCTTTCACCCATAATCTATGAAGATAGCCACGACTTTCAAAGAATGTTTATTTGGAAACTATATCTGCATTTGAATAATTTGTGTGCAAGTGTTTTCAGCTATATAGAATGAAATCCTTACCATGACTACGCGAATTTACGATAATATGTTACATTTGTTCTCCATAAATATTTGACTTGGAAGATAGCCAGAGCTTTTTAAGAATGCTTTTTTTGGAAACCGTATGCTTGTATGCATTTGAAAAAGTAGCTTTTCGAGCTAATTCTATGTCAGTGATTAGTGACTAATTCTCTCAGTCAGCTGTCTTGACTTGATTTTTTGACTTACATGTATAAAAAACTACGTGATGACTCCATCGATGACAATTTCATTGACTCAGACCCGGATTTCTTCAGCTTGGAATGCGATATCTGTATACGAATTCAATTGCAGTGAGGGGATATCCCTATTGCTGCAGTGTTGCAAAATTAACGTTCTTGTATTCCCCAGAGTGGACTTGAATTTTATTTCCACCTTGTGAATTTTAAAACAAGAACGTTTTTGTGTATTATTTCAACTGTAGAAAGGAGTCACGATTTAGTTTCGAAACTATTCCTGTATTGTTTTATCTCTCTTTAAAGAAAATTGCATTTTTTTTTATATAAAAAAGCACAAAAAAAATACATTGCATTTTTTAATGTAGGCCAACGTTTTGATTAAATAAGGTAGACTATGCAACAATTACATAGCGCATTGTATATACTGTATATATTCTAAATTTACTTACTCGAAACACCTGGAATCACGTTCGCATGTTTTAATTGTTTATTCAAGATGAAACTCTGGATAATGGCAGAATGTAGGCCTAATTATTTGAGACGTTTAAAACAAAAACAACACCTGTATTATAGAAAGGAGTGGATATAAGGAAGGGTTAGTACCATCGTTCTGGCCATGAAATACCATTAACTTTTGTCCTTTTCTTTTAAAAGCATACTCTGTTAATTTCATGTCTGTTTAGCTAAATCTGGACCAACTTCAGATTAAACCTCTCAAAGTCGTGCCGTTTTTTGTTTTCAAATTATTTGATTTTCGGGAATTCTTTGACATTATCATCACGGTCACTGAAGTTCATATACTCGAGGTGTGTTTCCTGATTCTGCATGCATGAGATATCAGATTTCAGCGAAATGATGGACATCATTCAGGTTTTATATATTAGTTCTGTTAATAATTAAAGTTCTCGCTTTGCTCAGGACTGAGGTAAAAGTTCCTGCAGAGTGTAAATTCCTGTTGAAGTTTGTATTTTCAGATACATGTACACCGACCCCCGTGCGATATGATATACATGTAAATGCATATATACCCGGAGAATTTTTTTCCCCTTGGTTCGTTTCATTTTGGTTGACCCTTGGGTATGTCTCAGAAATGTTTGGATCCCCATGTATGTCTCAGGACTTTTGGTCGACCCCGGTTATGTCTCAGGAATTTTGGTGGAACCTGGGTTTTTCTTACAAATAAAAACCCCAGAAAACAATAGAAAAACATTCTCAAGGTACAGTATATATAATAAAATATATATGTCTGCTTTTAACTACATGTAATGCAATTATTTTCAGAGTTATTCTTAAAAATAATGCTATTGCCAATTCTTTTTTGAGCCACTGTACAATTGTACATTGTCAATATATGCATATGCAAAGCTGATCAGCTGAAGTATCTAGCCCTTAGCATGCCAAATGCCACCCCTTCCATGGCAAAATTTCATCATCGCCAACTATAGGGAATGTTTAGTGGCGCCTCTGGTTTCATAACATCGAACGGCCTTTGCCTAACTTGTGCGGCCACTGGAAGGTCTTTGATAGGGCAGCGATAACGCGTGACAAACACGTTTAGGAGCAGCTCACCCAGCGATGATGATGATGATGCCTGCTGGTGAAAAGGGGCGACACCATGTCGCCAGTGCACCTGCACTCGCCCGCGGGGAGGCTGCCCGTGAAGGTAACAAACGTAGGCCGCCAAATCAAAGCCCTGCCAACGCGTCATAACGCCGCCAAGCGGGAAACGCCAGAGGTAGGAGAGGGAAATTTGCTACCAGGATGAATTTATGCACTGAAAGGGGTGATAAATCATCATATTTAACCATTATAGGTTTGGACATCTCAACTATGAGTGTGTAAGCTGAATTAAAAGTAGAGACTGGACATTTTTCCAAAGAATTCTTGCAGATTGTCCTCAAAAAGTTGAATTGGGCATCTAAACTCTGGAACACTATTTAGAGGATGCACAAGCTATTTTTGGTTAGCATAATTAATGGACAAATGTGGCAGAGATACGTTCGCGTATACTGATAAAGAAAATTTAACACAAAAGATATATTTATGTCCAAACACGTAATGTATACAGTATGTACTAGCTGTACCTGGCAACGCGTTGCTGTGGCTCTGTCTATCTATATTCGCTTGTACATGTACATGTATATAATGTTTGTTTATTTGAAATCGCTAATTACGAAGATAATGAACAGGGGCTTCTGCCCTAGAATCTGGAGGTTAGTTCAGGGGCCCCTTCCCTAGAATCTGAAGGCTAAGTCAGGGGCCCCTTCCCTATAGAATCCAGATTTTAGGTCAAGGCCCCTTATCTAGAATCCGGAGGTTAGATCATAGTGTCATAATAATGCATTAAATATAGATAGGTTCATATAATAGAGGGGCGTAAAATGTAGGTTCTACTGTATATAAATACATTTTTAGCCAATCGCCATATGAATTCGTTAACACGTGGGGAAAAAATAAGAGACCCAGAAATATTTGGTAATAGCACGTGTTGTTTTTTTAGGGCCAAAAGATGGCGCCAATGGTCTTTAAAACATAGAAAAAACATAGAAGGGAGGTATATAAAATTAGAGAAAGTGTATACAAACCTCCGTGTATCCGAGTGCAACTGTATGCCAAAATTTCAAAGCAATTGATGAAGAAGTTTCAGAGATTTGAGGTTATGAACGAACAAACAGTTACATAATTGTAAATATAATGTACTTTATATAACCTATCACGTGCATTTTAAAAATCGATTTTTAATTCTAAAAATTCTAAAAAAAATGCACGTAAGAGATTAAATTCAGTTTAAATATTTATTTTTTTTTAAATTAACGCTTTTAATAACGATTTAGAAAGTTTTAAGACATCACCTTTTGTTAGTTAATTAAATTATCTTTATTAGTATGTGCAAACGTATATCGAATTGTTTGAAAAATAAATTTTGCAAGTTTGGTAGAATCTTTTCCAAAAATTGCATTGCTGAAATACCAGCAATGGTCACCCCCTAGTGGTCTAGGGTACCTTTTCGAGTAGCGCCCCCTATGGGTACTCTGCGCTTATCTCCACAAACTATCCCATTGTCATTCTGTACAAATGCTAATGGTGGGAAAAACTAACAGGGCAAAACCCCATTGAGTCGTTCACGTACCTCCTCCAACTCTACTGGCTCACTCAGCAGCAGCATCATGAGTAGACATTTATATATAGAGAAAGGAAGCCAAAATGGTAAGAAAAAAAAAAGAGGCCGCCGTGGCGACACTGTGTCTAGATCGCACCTGGGCAGCCAAGACTTCTTACTTCTTGTAAAAGAAGAAGGAAAAAAAAAAAACAACAACATGCGAAGGCTGTGGATGTATGCACACAGAGCTTGCTACCATCTGGGGCTGCTTTTGGTGCGGCCTTCTCACCATCCACCCGTTTTTGGCAAAGCTTTTAAAAGCCATGCCTTATTTTTACCATACTATGGTGGGATACTGTAGTTTAAATGAGTACAGGGTGCGGAGAAAAAAACTTTTTTATCTTATTAATATTTCTAAATCAGATTGAGATGTCGTGGTGGGCCTTGGTGTCTATTTACAACTGTCCATTTACAATCAATTCAAATCGTTACCCTGAAGTCAGCATATAACATGCCATGTGGCAGGGGGCAAAGTGCCAGCTTTTTTAAAGGGAGGAGTATATGGTCCTGGCCGCTTTTTGGGTCACTATACCAGCATCCGCCTATATGGGCGGTTAAGGGAGGATGTGGGAAACCACGAAAAGCCACAACCAGGATAGCCGACCTGGGTTCGAACCCGGATCTCCTGAGTTCAAGGAGTTAAGCTTAAACCACTAAGTCAACCTGAACCATATATATTGTACATATTTGCGGTTGTTAAATGAAAGTTCCCATTCTCCTGCAGGACGTCTCTTAGGATAAAAACATGCTGAAGTATGGATAAAAGGATATATAGCATATGGCCCTGAAATGCAGCATTCCGATGGGGCAATCGAAAATCCCCGCCATCGGGAAACCAATCGAAACGCTGTATTTCAGGGCCATGCCTTCCATCCTCTTATCCATGCTTCAGCATGTTTTTACCCTTAACAATTATTAGAGATTGCAAGTATTTCTCCAATTATTATTCCATGAAATGGTATTCATATACAATTGTATACATGTACATGTACAAGCAAACATGATGCAAAATTTGCCCCCTACCACATGGCATTTGTTTGCTGACTATAGGGTACTGAGTTGAATTGAATTGAATTGAATCGAATTTGTACAAAATGTAGTGCTATTAGATAAAATGCATGCAATGTAAATACATTTATTAAATATTCCTATTATTGTTCAATCGATTTTCCAGATATGGCTGCATCCGAAATTGGCCACATATACTCAGATGGCTAATCTAGACATATTTGGGTAAATATGGCATATCTGGGTATACGTGGCCAATTTAGGATGAAGCCTATCTGGAAAATTTCATATACTAGTACATGAATGACCATATCTACATGTATTTTTCCACCAGGGATATCACCAAACTGATGGACACCCACATTTTACAGAGCACTATAGCGCTTAAATGTGTTCGATAAATGGACATGTATAACTATTATCTTCTATCTATTGTATTCACCGTGTATGGCCCGTGTTGAACCCAATGAACCCAAGAAGCATGGTCACGAGTCCACCCTTTCTACACCTCATCATCCAAGGTGTAGGATTATAATCAAACGTCCAAATCTTCGCTTGGACGGGTTCGAATCCCTCCGTGCTTTTTTTTTTTACCTCAGTATAATTTGACCCACGTTTGTGGCTCATTTTTCCCTTTTAGCGGTTGTTATGTTTCGAACTCGATTTTAATTCCCGTTTTTTTTTTCTTTTTCTTCTGTAACCTGCTCGTCGTTCCCTTGGGTGTCCCAGGTGTGCTCCAGACACCGTGTCGCCGTCCCGTCCACCCTCCCACCGTGACCATTGGCCGTTTCTTTAGAAAACCTTTTCTCCTTCTTTTGAATGAGCAAGCGCACCTCACCCACCCCCTTGGTCGAACGAGCACGTGTGTAAACAGGGGGATCAGCAGGCGCCAGAGCCAACACTGCCGGCCATCAAAACTGACCATCACTCACCTCTGGTCGTGACTTTTGGCCAACCCCCCTGACTAATACTGACCACTGACCATGACTGAATCGCCATTCATGGATTTTGATGGCGAACGCCTACCGCGTACTGCAGAATAGCATCTTGTTGGGGAGAAGGCGTAAATCGCATCTTTAAACTGACGTTAATACCATAAATTCGAGGTCCATACAAAGAGTCTCAAATTTCGATGCGAATTGCACTTTTATGTATGGAATTACAAGCGTTTTATTATTATTATTTTTTGTGTTGCGTCAAACACATTTTTATGGCTGTATACTTGCACCATATACATGTGGTATACATGTACATGTACAATGTATTCATATTGACATTTCAGCATCCCATATAAAAAAAATCTCTCAGGATTCACCCATCTAATCGTCTGCAGAATTATGGTGACTTTTTCTGCCAAATCAATTACGTTGAATTTCTGCAAAAACTAAAATTGCTAAATTAAAAAAAAAAAAAAACGTGTTTTGACTTTTTATGAATATTTTATACATTGAGACGAAAAAGCCCCAGGCCACACTAGGCTGGAAACCCGCGTTTGGCTAGCCTCAAACAAGGCTTTTAATTAAAAAAAGAATTTTCGCAGGCGATATTAATGTGCAAATTTTATAATTCTAGAATTTAAATTAAATTCGATGCGCGTTTCTAGCCTAGT
Organism: Xestoiulus laeticollis; assembly: GCA_034698905.1. Classification (NCBI taxonomy): domain Eukaryota; kingdom Metazoa; phylum Arthropoda; class Diplopoda; order Julida; family Julidae; genus Xestoiulus; species Xestoiulus laeticollis. Next base: position 8,159 of record JAQGCC010005374.1, read on the forward strand.
GTGGCCTGGGGCTAAGTATCTGTTGAAACGAATATTTTTTTGCATTGAAATTGTGTTGTCAAGTGTGAGGGTCTTTAAGACGTATTGAATCTTTTAAAAAAATAATTAAATCCCCACACACTTATACCATTAGTGGGGTTTATTCCCATTTGTGTAGAACTTTGGATCTCGTAATTCACCAGGTCACAAGTATTAGGGACGGTATGGGTGCCAGCCTAGTATTGAGTTGAAATTTCATCATAAATTTGAGGTCTTCAAGATTTTTTTTGCGATTTTCACTGTAACTATACTAAAATGATTAATTATAATTCATTTATTGAATCAACCTACAGAAATTGGTTCTCCCTCACAAACTGGCTTCACTTTTACAGTAACCCCCTGTGTGGTATTTTCCAGACCTTATCTCACCTATGGGAAGATGCTCGAAAAATCACGTACATGTACATGTCGCTTCAGATATTAGTTAATCTCTTCAATTAAACATCGAGAATCCATTAACGATTTCTTATCACATGCATGCAATGTATTTCCTTCCATGGCTCATTAAACGATCGTTTTAACGAGTTAATATTTCCTGGGGGAGGCTATCTCCATTCATTGGGATTCTGGGGACGTATTTTGATAGTCTTTTATACATGTATATACATTATAAACATTTTTTCGGGGTATCCTGCCATGCACATTTTAAGGTGATACCCATACAAAAAAATTTTCTCAGAATTCTGCAGGATTCAACCTGCTGCTCGTCTGCGGAATTATGGTGACTTTTTCTGTAAAAATCAATTATGTTGCATTTCTGCAGAAACTAAAATTGCTAAATTTAAAAAAAAATCTTTAGAGGGATTCTTATATAATTCACTTGGCATTATATATGGTACCTTATACTATATAATGATATTTGTACAATGTATATTGAAAATTAACTGCATATGCATCTCTGCAAGAAATTCTGCAGAATTATGGTGGAAAGTTGTATCCCATGTTTTATATTTTAAGAATTCCGCATAATATATAGTTTCTGCAGAAATATACACTGTGATATTTTTCTGCTTATTGTTTTTGTATGGGTATAGTCAATGGATGGGGATTCCCTATGGAGTCTTGTGTTTTTTCCTACTGCTTTTAACGAAACAATAGTACAAGGACCCCCGTGATCAAGGAATGATTATCCATACGTGATAAATATAAGCTTTTTTGTTGGTCTAATGTGGGTCACAATCATTGCAATGAAATCATTTCATATAGAACCTCCGAAGTCCGTGAACTGAGAATGCCCCCTTTTCGGTTTTGCACTTGAATTCCCTGCATGCATATCAGCAAACTCGACTGACCTAACAGTAAGTTCCATATCTAGGTTTTTTATTGTGCTTTAATGATGAGGGAGTTGGGGGTGGCATTGACGCTTATCTAATTTGCCCCATAAAATAACAATGTGCAGGAGCGCTAATTTGAAGCACACCTGATTGACCTCCACGCCCTCGCCTCCGTTCTTTAAAATTGGCATCCTAAATCCAACTTCAATATTATAGGTGTTTTATATCTTGGCGTAATTAAGGAAAAGCTATATATTGTTGTTGAGGAGTTCAAATGGAAACTGGTATTCATGCATTTTATAGGAATGATTTCTGACAAGTTGAAATCAATGCAGTGTTCATGCAGCAAGCTGCAGGAACACGAATTAGTGTGAAATATTCAGGCAATAGATGTAATGCAGTAGAACCCCTCTTAACTAATAAAATTGGAACCATTAGAAATATTAGCTAGTAGAGGTTATTAGGTAGGACCGTAAGAGGGGGTTTCTTTTTGAACGTTTTAATGATAACATTCTTCAATGTATCTGAAAAAAAATGCATCTAATTGTTGTACACACACAGTAAGGGCTAATTTGCAATAACCTATGCAGTTTATGCAGGAAATGAGTAATCCCTCAAGGAAATTCCCTTGTTAGTACGCCTCTTTAAGTTCATTTCTACTTGTGTGTGCATACTTTTGTACATGTAAGGTATTAAACATTAGCCCCTGAAATGTTATTAAGTATTAAGTAAGAGGGGTTATTTGCTGATCTCTGTTTCCCAATGGTGGGCCCAAAATATTTTATTAGCTAATAGAGGATTTGCTATGAGGGGTTCCAATAAATATACAATTGTAGATTTTCTGCTTAATATATTTACATACAAGTCAATGATCATAATTAGATCGTTGATATTATTATTTAAAGGTTTATTTCTAATGTGGTTCTGTGTTAAAATCGTGTTTCTATCCCCTAGAAAAATTGCAACTTACTACCACAAGGGGGCGTTGCACTTATTGCGGACCTTGTCCATTGCAATGTTCAGAAAGCTATAGAACCATGAGTATGTGTGAAATATTCAGACAATAGCGTTATTTTAATGTATATTCAATTAAGGAATGGATTTTATCCTGTTTGAAAACAGTTGACATCTATAGTTAAAATTAGCCTAAATATTTAATTTTGCCTAAAAATATATAGCTATAATACAGCTAATGCTGCATGCATTTTTGAGGGGATGCGTTTCTCATTTCAAACCAACGTTCTAAAAAAATAGAATTAGGTAATGCACGTTTTCTTGCTTCTAGGGGACGCTGGCATCGACATTGGGGCTGCAGATGTGGGGGAGTAGGCCAGCCTGGGCCACGTGTTTTTATTAAATAGGGCTTTGGAGTGGACACTGACCCAATTGAGTCTCGAATTTGGTCCACACATCTGCAGAATGCCGCCTCTTTTGATTGTTTCGGTGGCTAGGCCTATATTCTCCGGTGATGAATTAAATAAATAACGTTCAGTTCAGCTGATTTAGCACGGCCGGCGTGCGGAATACGCACGTGCGCGCCCCCCTCCGTTCCCGTGCATAATTTAACCTTTTAAGCGAATTTTCAAGGACTTTTAATAGCAGTCCAGATGTTGGACAATGGAAGATTTCTTGGGGGAATTTCCCCGCATAATTTGGACCCTGGGACCACGTGTTCTAGGGGGTCAGACACCCCTGGCCCGGGTCGCACGTGCGGGGCATCCATATTTGGGATCTTGGACATGACATGGGTTTTTTTTTTTTTTTTTTTTTACCGGTCGTCTCTGGAAGCATCTTCCTGCAGGTGCACATTCTGGCCACTGGTTGAAAATTTGGCCAAATTTGATTCATAATCCTCAACTTTCGTTGTCAAAGGTCCGTCACACGTTCGGCTTTTTGATATGCTGAAGATTTATGAGAAAATGAGACTTCTAACTGAGTTTCTTGTTCCAGACTTTACTAGATGGTTTATATGGGTGAGATTTTTGTTTTTGGAGGGGGTAGGCAATGAAAAACGAATGATAATAAATATATGAACAGGAATTAGTTGATGTTGTCCCGTAAATTCGTCTCGCTCTGAAGACTTAGGGTGCGTTCACACGGGCAGATTTTTGTCTGCCAGATTCCCAACACCAACTGTCTGGAAGATTTGTATGGCA
>JAQGCC010005375.1:0-11626 GCA_034698905.1 Xestoiulus laeticollis
TCGGTTTATTTGGAGCTACACAGACTACGTGAATGTCTACGTAAGAATTCTCCATTGGAAAGGGTATGGTTGAAAGCTTAAGGGAATTCGAATGTACCTGAGTAGGCTTCTTTGACTTGGTATGCTTAGATCTTCTGCTTTGCAAAACTGGATTTATTTGAGCACAGCAAATTGTGGCAATTGGAAAACCTACAGTGGATATTGTAGATTTTGCCTGTAACGTTGTCATTTTCTGGCTAACTGTTTTGTAACTAACTTTGTCACATACATCTGTTGAAAAATTGTTGGCAAAATTTCCCAAAATACAAACACTTGCATGGAAAGGGGATTTTAAGGTCCTGTTTAATTTCGTTATAAACGAGGTATAAATAACCCGTTGACTCATTTTTCTTCTTAGTAAGATGAAGTAATTATTCCAAATGAGCTTCTCTAGGTTTTGTATACATAAAAAATAAACAAAATTAATTGAATTTCCTTTGGTTTTTAAATACAGTAGTTTGGTTGATAATGTCCACCAGGAGTCGCCACTGGTCCATTGATCATGACGGATGATCCCCGTGCTCGAAGAGTTGCCCGTCGTGTGGCACTCGCCAAGCTAACTTTTAATTGGCCTAGCTTTACAAAAGGGCGTGTTCAAGAGTGAAACTTTATACTCTGTCCTATCCAGGCTTCCGTACTAGATTAATTCGATAAACACATTTACGCCTTTTAAACAGAGAGCCCAAAATTGGATCAATGAGAACTAGTGTGCCATACTTGCACATACCTTACACTCATAGGGCTCCGTACTTCGAAGTTGTGTTCAACATCTTGACGTGCTCGTGCTGGACACGAGCGAATTTTGAAATGATATATTTTGATTAATTTCTGTTTTTATAAATATTAAATTAGTAATTATAATTTTTATAAAGAGTTTATTTTTAACGTCATCACAAAATCATATTTGAAATGAAATCTGTACGAAAACTGACCGAAACTTGGAAACAGACGAAAAATTTAAGCGAAGAATTTCGCATTAAAAATAAAGATAAAGAAATAGTTGTAAGTTCGATTTCTATTTTTTAAATTCATAATTGTGAGATAACTTTTGCGCAATATTGAATCCCATTTGCAGAAGCTGACACCTGTATCGCAATCATGCATTGAATTATCGAACCATGATTTATTGGACGAGGGTTGGAGAAAAGTTGATGAACGAATCCAAGGGAAGAATGAAGTTGATGTGAATAACAAAAATGCTTCAAAAACAGTTGCTGTGGCGTCTACATCAGGTCGTAGAACTTCAAAACGTTTGGCCCAGAAAGACACCACCCAAAGTCAAGGAACCCCATCTCAAATCCACCGCAAGCAGTTAAAAGTTCAAACTCCTGACGTTAAACCCATCTTTAGTGGTTCCACTCGTACTACTACTACTAATGTTCCCCTTATAAGATCATCGTTGTCCACCTCGAGCAACTCGAACAATCGAGAAAATCTGTTGTTATCGTCCTGGGGTATTCCCGCACTAGTTCGTGAAAAATATCATGAGTGCGGCATTAAAAACATGTTCGAGTGGCAGGCAGAGTGCCTCGGTTTGGAGAGAGTGTTGCAAGGTGGAAATTTGGTGTATTCGGCACCAACGAGTGCCGGCAAAACCTTAGTAGCCGAGCTTCTGATGCTCAAATGCGTTTTAGAGCGAAAAAAGAAAGCGATGATGATATTGCCTTTCGTCTCGGTAACTCACGAAAAAATCAACAATCTGAGAAGGTTATTCGAAGATGGAGGAGTACGCGTGGATGGTTACATGGGCAGTCATTCTCCACCTGGAGGATTTTCGGCCGTTGACATTGCCGTGTGCACGATCGAGAAGGCGAATAGTTTAGTAAATCGACTGATCGAAGACGACGAACTGAATTCTTTAGGAATCGTCGTGTTGGATGAGTTCCACATGGTGGGCGATGCTCACCGGGGTTATCTCTTAGAACTTCTGTTAACAAAAATTCGGTACATTCAACTGAGACGTTCGGAAGAGCCAAACAGCTTGGGCGGTACCGCGGCACCCATTCAAATCATTGGCATGAGTGCGACGCTTCCGAATTTGGATCTGCTTGCATCGTGGATAAACGCCGAGCTCTATTGCACCCATTTTCGACCCGTCCCCCTCACCGAGTGTTTGAAAATAGGCTCTAGCGTTTATCGGGCTGGTTCCATGGAATTTCTGCGGGATTTACCTAAAGATGTTACCTTTAAAGACGACCAGGATCACGTCGTTCACTTATGCCTCGAAACGATTTGCGACGGGCATGGCGTTGTTGTGTTTTGCCCTACGAAAGCGTGGTGCGAAAAACTCGCGCAGACCATTGCACGGGCAATATACGAACTGGGAAGGGATGATTTTCAAAATGCCGGAAACAACGGTCGGGAGCTTGCACGGATGCACCATAAAATAAGAGAGACCCTTAATGTGGAGAAACTGAATGAAACACTGGGGCATCTTCGAAGCAGTCCAGCTGGCTTGGATGCAGCGCTTTCCCAGACAGTTGCGTACGGCGTAGCTTTCCATCATGCCGGATTAACATTTGACGAGCGGGACATAATTGAAACTGCATTTCGTCAAGGTAGCATAAAAGTGCTGACTGCGACGTCCACGCTGTCCTCCGGTGTTAATTTACCTGCCCGACGCGTGATTATCCGCACTCCAATTTTTCACGGCGGGGCTCTCATCAGCGTCCTGTCTTATAAGCAAATGGTGGGCAGAGCAGGGCGTAAGGGATTGGATGATGCGGGCGAAAGCATCCTTATTTGTACTGAAAACGATAAACACAGAGCTTGCGTCTTGACACAATCTAAACTTCCTCCCGTCCACAGCTGCCTCCAAGTAGACGGGCAACTTCAACTTTCTTCTAGCTTGAAAAGGGCAATTCTCGAAATCATCGTCAGCGGCGTAGCTGCTACGCTGCACGACGTTCAGTTATACGTCGGTTGTACGCTGCTCGCTGCTTCTAAAAACAAAAGCAGCATCGGAGAAAAAGTGATCTCTGAATGTTTGAAATTTTTAACCGAAGGCGAATTTATAAAACTGCAATCCGAACACAGATCGGCTGGGACCAGAGATTCGAACAACGTACATTTCGTTTCTACGTCTTTAGGAAGCGCAGTTTTGGCCTCCGCACTGTCTCCGGACGAGGGGTTGATCGTGTTCCAAGAGCTGGAGCGAGCCCGTCGCTGCTTTGTCCTGGAAAATGAATTGCACGTTATCTACCAAGTGACACCCATATACCTGAGTGAACAGTGGTCTGGCCTAGATTGGCATCACTATTTGCAGATGTGGGAAGGCCTTTCGCCTAGCTTTAGAAGGGTGGGCGAATGCGTGGGCGTGGAAGAGAGGTTTCTGATGCGAGCCAGTAGACAAGGCGCGGGCTTTTCCCTTTCCAATCCGAAGCTGGTTCGCCAACTTGGAATCCATCTCCGCTTTTACACTGCCTTAGCGCTGCACGATTTAGTCAACGAAATCCCACTTTCGACAGTGGCGCGCAAGTTCTGCTGCAACCGCGGCATGCTTCAGTCCTTGCAGCAGGCCGCCGGCACTTTCGCAGGAATGGTGACGATTTTCTGCCACAAACTTAAGTGGACCAACTTGGAACTGCTGCTCGCTCATTTCCAGAATCGGCTGCACTTCGGCATCCAGCAGGAGCTGTGCGACTTGGTGCGAATTTCCTGCCTAAACGGACTCGTGGCACGGACGCTGTACAATGCGGGGTACAAAACCGTGGCGGCGGTTGCCAATGCCACCGTTCCGAGTGTAGAAAAAGTTTTAAGGCACGCGTGCCCTTTTGAAAGCACCAAGGTAAAAGACGACGAAACTGCTAAAGAGGCGAGGAAGCGAGTGGAGAGTCGTGCGGTTTTTCTTCCCGGCAAGAAGAACTTAGCCGAACACGAAGCTGCGCTCGCAATCGTTGCCGAAGCGAGGGAGATTATCCAGCACGATTTTGGAGCACGAAATGTCGAGTGGATGCAGACTACGAGAGAAGATTCTCGGACGAATCCCGAGGAAAATAACATAAAAAGTGCAGCTGACTCGCATAGCGATAGAGCCGCAGATGTGAATCGAAGCGTTGGGCATGGAAGTGGACATGACAAAATGAGAGATTTGCGCTTAGAAGATGCAGATTTAGATCTCGGAGAAGTGCCTCGTACAGCCAAGAAGCATAATGATTCAGAGATTGTGTGTGAATCTCTGGATCCACTGAAACATAGTCAGGACTGTCAAGTGAATAACTTGGTGTCAACCCAAAAGCATCCGACAGTGTTGCTGTTTTCACTTAATGCGACGACTATTGCAACTCCTCCGATGCATGAACCAGCTATTGAAAATGAACTCGACAAACCGCAAGAGACTCTTTCAAAAGACGATTCAAGTTCTCTATTTAACGATGATTTAATGTTGGACACCCAAGTACTTGACAATTTAGACAAACCAGGACGAACCAACGAGTGCGAGTTTTCTCAATCTCCGGCTGTCGCATCTCTGCATTTCGACAAAGATGACGAAACTGTGGACTTCGATGGTCAGGACTTAGATTTGGACACAACTCTGCCATCTGAAACGAAGTCCCTCCGCCTTAGTGCCTTGTCCGAAACTGACGACAGCGATTGCACGCCGAGTTTTATTTTTGTCGATAAGGAGGAGAATAACAGTCCGATTAAAAATTTGCCCAAGGAACCTCAGGAATCCAGTATTGATGATGTTTTCGATGACGACTCTATGTTTAATTATATCGAGCCTGATCATATCAAGAAAAGCTGCGATAACTCGACTAACGAGGACGGTGTAAAGAACAGCGAGGTTTTGGCGGCTGATCCTGACAGCTTTACCATTGCGAATATCGATGGTTTCAGCGAAGAGCTCTTTGGTGATGACCCATCTACGAGTAAGCCGGACGTTTTGAAAATTAACGATGATTCGTGCTCATTTAGGAATTCATCGGTTGAAGATGGCGACCTGGATGTTGCTGTCATTTTTGAAACTCAAGATATGTTCACGCAAGAACTGGACATGAATTTATTGAAAAAAAGACCCACAAGCGTGACCGATGTGCCAATTAAAAACAATAAACCTAATCAATTTGACCCAGAAATTCCAAATAACTCAGACGAAGAACAGGATTCAGAATTTATTCCACCAACGCCTATCAAGCCGAGCGATTCAAGCGTCAATTCATTAGGTAGAAGCTGGTCCATGCGCACTTTGGTTAACTGTACAAAAACAAACGTTTCCTCGGATGTATTCGAGAGCAGCATTACTACGCGTGGCACCAGCGAAATTTTAATAAATCACGTTGGCCAATCCAAAGTTGCCGAGCAGGACTCCAACCGTTACAACGATGGTATTAAAGACCGTCACCCTTCGGCGGCGGTCAAATCGATTCGTATGGCACTACCGAGCGAGCCGAAAACAATGAACGTATTTGCGGACAAGGCAGAGCTGAAAATGTTCATGCGAACTTTGAGCTCGAAACCCAAATTTGCATTCGCCTTTGCAGGAGAGAAACGCCTGCCAGATATTCCCATTGGTTCGGTAATTGGCCAAAACATCCTAGGTAGTAAGAACTTTCACGTTAATTCCCAACTTTTTGTAAGCGTGACGATTCCTGGTATTTTAAATTCGGGTGTAATTTTGCGCGATTGTTGCAGGCAAGTATCCGATTCAGAAGGCTAATGAGATTTTTCCTAAATTACCACTCGTCCGTGTCAACGATGAAGAAACGACTATTGTCGGGTTGGCCGTATGCTGGGATTCGACGCCTTATTACATTGACTTTTTACCGAAAGGTATTTACTAAACGCAGGTTGCAATGCGGGCCTGCGGAAATTTGGCAAATCAGAGTGTTCCGGCACGTTTATGTTCAATTTTAACTTTTTATTACTTCCCCCAGATAATTGTAACAAAAAGACGGCGACAACCGAGCTCTATCAATTCTTTGCCGATTTGTCAAAGAATTTTAACCCGTGTCATCCTGTAACGATTATATCCTACGATTTGAAAGACCAGCTTAGGTAAATTATTATTACTAATTTTACTTATACTATACAGTATTTTTTGCAAGAATTAAATAGTTTTCAGCAAGTGTATTTTCATTCTTTCTGAAATTCTCTATTCTTTAGAGCACTTTATCATGTTTGTGGCGTGCTTCCGTCCAACGTTGTTTTTCAAGATCCCAGAGTTGCATCTTGGCTATTTGACCCCGAATTTAGCAAATTAACGCTATGCAAACTGATGGAAAAATATCTGCCTCATCGACTTTGTCTTTTGAAAGGTGAACAACATCCGAAATGGTTTTACTGTTATGATTATTTAAGTGTTTAGCCAAAGTTTGCTTAAATTATTGTTATCGGTGTTTAGAATTTGCTGGTGCGAGTCACCAAGGAGGGTTGGCATTTCACGTACGAGGGCAAAAGAGCGCTTGCCTTCGATCTACGGTCGAAGCAGTTTCGACTCTCGAGCTAATGGACCAACTCTCGGATGAACTGCAGAATGCCGGTTTAACGAGCGCATTTAATGGTAAGCTGTTGGTTTGGGCACTTGATCTAACGTACCAATATATTACTAAAAATACGTTTATCGAAAAGATATTGAAATGGCATCGTTGCTTCCACTCGTAAAATTGGAACTGAACGGGTTTGGAGTCAGCGTGACTGAATTGGAGCGACAGAAAGACATTTTGGAAACAAAGCTCGGCGAACTGGAAAAACACGCTTTTGAGCTAGCTGGACGCAAGTTTTCTTTGGCGTCCTCTAAAGAAGTTGCTAAGGTAAGATCAATTTTCAAATCCAGTTTACTCGTGTACGCATACGCGTTTCTTACTTTTTTTTTTTACGCGTAGGTGCTTTATTCAGAATTGAAATTATCGGTTCCAAATATCGTACTCGATACCGACGAAGAACATTCTCCGGTGGTTGCGAGATCGAGGAAAGTACGAGGATCCCCTGCCAGCATGCTAAAAAAGCTGAGGCCCAGAGGTCAGGCCTACGCCGGGAAAACAAACAAATCAGAGTTGCAGAAATTTGGTGACCGCCACGATCTCCCAAAAGTTGTTTTAGAATGGCGACAGATAAACAACTCACTCAACAAGGTATTTAACGTATATTTTGTATGCATTCAATGATTTCTGAACGACTACGGTTAATTACGATAAAATTTGTTGGATGTAATAAAACAAAATTTGCATTTTCAAGTGTATGATTTTGAATTTGAACTGCCATAAATTTTGTATTTGGCCCAGATGTGGCGCTTACATTCTTTTAATATCGCGAAATCATGAAGGTTTACACAAGAAGGAATAAATAGCAATGTTTCCCGTTTGCAGATTGTGATTCCGATGTCAGGAATGAAGCAGTACGACGAACATTTAAAAATGTATCGCTTGTACAGCGTTTATTCAACGTTCACTGCTACCGGTCGAGTAGCTTCAGCGGACCCGAGCGTTCAAATGGTACCCAGGGATTTCGTTATAAATTTATTCCTGGATCATTTGGCAAATGCCCAATCGAAAACTCTTCACCGTGTGTGCAGCCGAAGAGCGTCTCAATCCCAAACTCCAAACGTGAGCTCGTCGTCGAAGCTTGCGAAGCGAGTCATGGTTTCTCCTCGGCACGCTTTCGTTGCCTCCGAAGGTAAATACAATTTTTAGACGCACTCAAACAAGGATTACCACCCGGCATCCATTTTCTTACGGTTATTTATTTTACGTTAGATTGCACCCTGGTCGCTGCCGACTATTCTCAATTGGAACTACGCGTTTTGGCTCACCTATCTCGGGACGAGGATCTGATTTCGGCATTAAACAATGACACCGACGTGTTCAAGTCTATAGCTGCCAAATGGAAAGGTTGCAAAATAGAGGATGTGAACGAAGATTTAAGACAACAAGCGAAGCAGGTTAGACTTTTAAAAATATCTTTGCTCGTGTAACACGAACGAATAAATTCTATTCGTGTTTCTACGCCAGATATGCTACGGAATGATATACGGGGTAGGGGTGAAATCCCTGGCGAGTAATTTACAAGTGGACGAAGAACAGGCTGCTGAGTTCATAGAATCGTTCAAATCCAGATATCCGGGTGAGTTTGCATTTTCTCGCGGCATCTCGTATGATTCCGTGCTGTACTCAAGAAGCAGTTTAAATACGACGATTTTTTTTACAGGTATCCAAAAGTTTATTAAATCAACCGTAGAAAACTGCAAGAAATTTGGCTACGTGGAAACAATGATGGGAAGGAGACGCTATTTGCCATCCATTTCGAGCCGGCATCTCCAGGCGCAACAACACGCGGAAAGGCAAGCCGTCAATACGACCGTACAAGGGTCTGCCGCAGACATCGTCAAAAGGGCGATGGTGGGAATCGACAAGCAGTTGGAAGAAGAATTCCCGCAGACCAAAAAACCTCTTCGTCAAAATTCGAGGTTAGACCTCCGCGGGGGATTTTTTGTGCTGCAGTTGCACGACGAACTCGTCTACGAGACTCTGGAAGAGGATGCCGTGCAGGTGGCCCAGATCGTCAAGATGAACATGGAAAAAACGACGGAACTTTCCGTCAAGCTCACAGTTAAAATTAAATTCGGAGACTCGTGGGCCACTTTAAGAGAAGTCGATATTTAAAAATCGAATGCGTGGCCGATTTACGAAACGGGCAGGTTCGCTAGCCGAACGTAATGAAATTCCCGTCACGAATGACAAAAATTATTCAAATTGCACATTGCAAATTGCACACTCATGCATTTACGAATTCTCAAATTTGGCATTATGGCATCTTGTGTCTCAAATTATTTAGGACCAAACGTGTAAATTAATTGATTATCGAGGCAGCTAAATTTAATTACATATTTTTTAAAAATGGGTTTTTTGGGAACAATTAATTGACACTATAATTTTTGACTACTGTTTAAAACAGCATTTTATTTATTTTTAAATTTGTGTACATTAATTTATTAGCAGTATTTGATTTTGGCGCTAGTATTTTAAAAGTATTTTGAAAGCCGGTCAATAGGTGGCGTAATTAAATACTACGCACGCTATACACTTTATACAGCATCAAGTCAACCGTGGATGTTTTACATTTTGTAGATGAAGTGTGGTAAATTGAATTTCTTTTATTTAACTAAATTTATTATTTTTTGTTGATGTAACGCTATTCTGGTTCGACCATAGCAAATGGACCCATTGTAATTGAATTTTTGATAAGGGTACTTGTCGTATGCATGCTTCAAATAAGTTTCCAACTGTGGTGCAATGCTTCCATGTGCTTCATTTGATAACTTGCCAGTTGCTAGTAGATAACTAAAAAAAATTATTAACCAGCTTTTATCCCTGATTTTTTTCCACCAAATAACTGGCTGTATTATTTATCGAATGTATACGTGGCATATTAATCTATAAATTGTTCTCTATAATTAACTGTGATAAATAATGTGCTTTAATTAATTGATAGGATTGCTCAAACATTTAAATAGAGGAAAACCTGGTAAAGTGACCACTTTGGCACTTTTCATTAATTGATTTTAGTATGCATGTTTTCATAAAAAATGCTCTGTATAGTGACCACCTGTATACAGTAACCTAATTTGGCACTTTTGGGTGGTCACCTTTAGCAGGTTTCACTGTATTATTTAGTCATATAAAAATTCCCATGTCTGGATGAGAATATTCTGACTGGTTTGCTAATACGTACTTGACTCATTTGAAAATCCTGAAAAATCAGGAAATTTCTTACTTCGTAATTTCAGGTAATAATTGTCATTTGCAAGTGATTTTTCATAATTTGTTATCTATTTCACAATTATTTTTATGTTATGTCATGTTATATCGACTAGACGTGCTATGACCGAACATATAATTCGGCGGCACGAAGTGACGAAACGTATGTTCGTGCTGTTGAGTAAAATATTTGGTTGTATTACGGCAATTATTACGTGATATAGCACTAACCGACTTTTTTGGATTTACGAGCAACGCTCATTCGAGGATGGAAAAGTTTCGGTTTGTGACATCTCGTCACTTTTTCATTCCCGTAAACCTTTATACATTTAAAAAATTTGACCCGTTATCTTGTCCTTGCAACCAGTGCTGGGCGTAATCATTTTTAACATTATTTTTTCAGTTGGGCTCATTAAATACGATGGAACTGCCTCGACTCACTGGAACTCTACGAGTATTTTCGGGATTATCTGCTCCTCCTACCAAAGAAGACATCAATGTCGAAAAAGTATTCCTTATCAAACGTAAAGAATTAGCTGCAGAGAAACTTTGGTACAAAACATTAAATATTTTTTTCTTGAGCTAGACATAAATATTTTATTTTCATAAATATTAATAAAAACTCTGTTACTATATAGTAAATATGGGCAACCTTGGTCTGTTTTGAAACTGGCGTTATGTGAAAGCAATGGTGCTTCAAATGACAGGGCCAAGGAGTTGCTGAGTAATTTTAAAAAGGTTATCAGAAACCTTGGTTAGTGGTATTTTACATTTCAAATAAGAAAATTTCCAATAGTTAATCTTGTCCTATATTATTGAAGTTTCACACTAATTTGATTTCAGTTGGCCAGGAGACTCCTTTTGATACCGTAGACGATGCCGCTATCTATGTTTTCAAGCTGTTTCAAGGCAGTGATATTGTTAGCCAAAAGCATAATTCAGAGTTGCGACGCGTGTTTGGTGTTTACGAGCCATCGTTAGCAAAAAGTGCTTGTGAAATTGTCAACGAACTTGTTTCCATCACTCCATCAGATGTGTTAGAGAAGTTTTTGGAAGATAGTAACGATTTAAACGAACTCGAAGAGTCCTATTTTGGCGAGGAATTTGCGTTTAGCAAATTTGAGCCGATGAAATTGACTTACGATTTTGGTGATGTGAACCTTGAAAAGAAAGAAGAATTCAGCATGAAGTACGTTAAACCCACTACTCCAGTGAAGCAAGTCATCGATGTTCCTTCAGCTGCCCAGCCTGTTGAAAAATTTAATTTTAAGTGGTTAAAAGACAAAGTGCTGAGTCAATTTACAGAATCAGTTGAAATATTGGGTAAACAGGGACTCGACGAGATTTGTATGTCGGCATATCGGCTGTTATGTATGGAAAAATCAGACGAAGAACTGCAGAACGATGTGAGAAATGTGATTTTTATAGTGGACATATTAGCGAGGTAATCTCGTTATAGGCTACAAATATGATTCGACTGTTTTTACTTCTATGTATTACAGTTATTTGAGCTGTTGGGTTTCGATCGATTTGAATTGATCCAGTCACTTTTACAACACAGACAAGCAATAGTTAAAGCTACTCCTCCTCGTCCCACTTTAGATGCTAATGGTTCTAATAGAGGTATTTTCTATTCGAAAAAAATTAAATTCAACATTTGATATTGCCGTTAAGTTGTTAGTTAAAAATAGCTTCCACATAATCATTTTATATTTTAGATCATCGTGCAATCGATGGTAAAGCGATGGGAATCGGCATTGTCGTGCAGGTATTTTTAAATAGGACGAAATTGCTTTTTATGCTTTATAAATTTGTTACTTAAGGGGGAACTGAACTGCATGTTTTGCTATGAGGGAAATTTTGATACATACTTTCAAAAAAACTACTTGTTA
>JAQGCC010005376.1:0-11626 GCA_034698905.1 Xestoiulus laeticollis
ATTACCACTGTTAAATGCAGTTTGATGACACTATTTGGAACGAGAATCTCCAGTTTGAAAATATAGTGGAAAAAACATAAAAATGTACTTATAAAAATTTCAAAAAAAGACAAAATTTTAATTTTTGTACATTTAAAATGCATGAAATTTTAGGAGAAATTTCACTTAAAGCGAAATTCCTGCGAAGTTTCGTAGCTGCGAAATTCCTGTAAAGTTTCGTAGCTTCAGTTGGAAAATAAAGTAGAAGAAATTACAAAATGATACCATTTAACATGTAATGGCTTATATTTTTGCCTGTAATACTAGTACTCATGTCTGGTAACCATGAGCTTAAGGTCAATTAATTTTTCATTCACTGAATCAAATGAGTAAGATGTGAGTATTTGCTTCACCCTAATACTCACGTGGGCAATAGCAATATCAACTTGATCACATTCCCTCAACTTTTCATTCCTTGTTCGGTCCTAAGTGTGGTGAAATAAATATTCGTAATGATTGAGGCTGAAATAATATTTTTCCTATTGCAAGATATTTACAGAAAGACCTTTAAAAATTAACATACAATGTCAAAATTATGAAGAAGTGTAAAATAACCATGTGATTATTTGTTTCATTATACACTTGTATAGTCTTACTAAATATTAATTTATATTTGAAATAATAATTTGCAATCGGAGACAAAGATGGTGGACGCCATATGTAGTTCATAAAAACACAGAATGTTTCTTGCACTTAGCTTTGTTTATTCCAAAGATGGTAATTTCCCCATGATTGACTCAAAACCAAAGCTTAGGCTCAAGCCACCCACTTTGTTTAAGCTCCAATTCAAAACTGTTTGTTTTGAACAGTAAGATTATGTACAACAATCAAAGAACTTTACTTGAATGTAGCTTCCAAGTTGCCATTAATTTCATAGAATCAAATCCAAATCTCAGTTCAACTTTGTTTCAAAACAATATGTGTAGTTTTAGTCTCCATTCAAATTACCATTTCATTAATGCTCAATATATTTGCATTTAGAATATTTGTAGAATATTTGCCTCACTCTATATGCAAATATGATAACAGACTTTCTCATATGTTCTTATCATTGCATGAAGCAGCTCTATTACTGCATTAGCATATGTAGCGAATACAAACGAATCCTTCTCTTTAATTTTCAGATCTTTAATTTTAGATCTTCAGATTCATTTGCAAAGTTATCTTTTGTGCCTGATGCGGTTCCTGTCCACTTCACGGGGCGTGCTTGATTATTTCCTGTCATTTACAACATCTTGATGCAAGGATGAAATGTATATGCTCAATGGGAACCATGTACTGCAGTTTGTGTAATCTCTAGTTGAGGGTCCTTCGTAAAGTGAAGGAGGGGGAGGGATGAAGTACATATGTACATATCAGACATGTCAATCCAATCCCCAATAGCCTCACGTTTGGAGGCATGTCAGGTAAAATGGTATAACCGTCAACTACAGAAGTGGCTCGCAACATTTCCGAGTGAATGCAATCATATTCAACACTCTGACACCATGCTTAAAATGTTATCTAGGCCTAATCATGCATTTAAGGTACCCTTAAGCACTGCCAAGAAAGATGCTAGGCACTGTATGTGACTGGAAGCATTATAAAACACGTGGAGCCTCCATCACAGCCTTTCATCTTCACCCCTTTTTAGCTATGCCCATGTATGGTGCTATAAAAAAAAACAAATTTCGATGCTGTGACTAACACCGGTATATTTGGGAATCTGTACCAAAACAGCTAGGTAAATGATTCTTCAACAAGACAGCACACTTTCGATAACTTTCTTGGCCACGAATTTCAGACAAAAACGCGTGGTACATAACTTTCAAAATAATAAGAAATAATGTGTCAGTCTCATACATTCTTATTTACAACCTCATCATATGTGGTTAAAACAGCATCTCTTTGAAATCTGTTGAGTTAAATTTGGACTGGGATAAACAAGTTGTAAAAAGATAAATGCAAGGATAATTCACAGCGAAAAAATAAATACACAAGCTGGGTGTATTTTATTAGATCATTAATTACATTTAAAGCTCAGTCTATCGTTTAAGCACTGGAATCTATTTAATTCTGGAATGCCAAAACTAAAGAGAAGGATAGAGAGAGAGATGGAGAACGTAATTTGGGATCTCCATCTTTGCTTTGGAGGATTACGTTACCATAGTCACGGCAGCGTTTTTAACGTCATTTATCTGTTTTTTTTTACTGTATGATGATGGCATCAAACCGCATCCATTGTTTGCATTAAGCAGCCTGCAGATTTGTGCAAGCACAGTTTGTGAAATTTAAACAACATTCGCGATAACTTCAATGGTCAGAGGTTTAAGGGTCTTTTTGAATTTTTTAAAAATGTCAATCGAGTATGCAAGTGATTTTATGTTTTTAATGCTTCTAATGAAAACAATTTAAAAAAAAAGAAACTCATTAAAGAAGACTTGTTATAACGATTTTTAAATTTTAAGATCGATTTCAACACTTTGTTTCATTTCTTAAATAATTCTATTGTTATATGACAATATAATTATTTATGAAATTAGTTAAGGCTTATTACCATCTGTAGCAATCCCTATACCTGCAATGTAAAAATTGTCATTATTTTAAAAAGCCGATTTCGCCATAACTTATAAAATAAATTAATGAAAAAATTGCTCAATATTCATTACGTTTTGATGTATCCAGGTAATTTATTTAATTTGGTCAAATTAAACAGCATAAACTCATAATTACATATATATGAAGTAGTGGTGTCTTTTGATGGGACACTAGCTGCCCCCTAGTGGCCAAATGATGATACTACATAGCCTCTCAAAAATATGTAATTAAAAAATAACTTTAATAAATGCATTTTTTTAAAAAATATCCGCTTGGATGCATTAAAACGAGATGAATATTAACCAATTTTTGATTTGGTTGGAAAATATGATTTGCTCCAGATCGGGTAATGAGTCCTAAACCATAGAAAAATTACCTAAATGCATAATTCCAATGTGCTTTTGTTATAATGTCAAGGAATGTTTGACTGTTTTTAGATCAATCTTTATATTTAAAAATCATAACTACAATGTATATTATATGTTAAAGATTTTGACTAGTTGTCTTAGCAAATTCATTTAGTAAGTTTTTTTATCGAAATAGCATTGGATTTAGCATTGGATTTAGCATTGAAATCATAGAATCACATAGAAAGCAAAAGTTTTCTGAATATAGCGATTGTTGTTAAAAATACAAAAACCTTAGTATAAAATACTTAGTATCCTTAGCAAAGTTTCTTTACAGCATTCTCCTAATTCAATTTTCAAATTTGTGTTTAAAATATATAGCTTTGACCTTCTCTACTGCTCATAATGTGATGTAATTGCTGGCTCTGTCATATTCCATTTTCATGACGCCTGGTCAATTTTTTAGTTATTATACTTAATAATAGCGTTCTAAGGGCATATCGTCAAGACGCTTCACTTCAATGAAGGGCAATTGATATACAATACATGGTTAAACGGTCTTATTACCTATAACTCTTTCAGAGTTTTTACTGATTTTGATCTACTATTATTGTCAGTTGAAGCATACGTACTTCTCGTTACGTTCCTTATATGAAGTTCATTTTTATTGCAGAGACAATTCCCGAGTTAAACTACAGAGATCAATATCAATTTCCAAAAATACTTGGACATGAAATTTATCCGAGTGTAAGAATATTCGGTTAAGAGTGCCAGGAGAACTATCTCAAAGTAATATTCTAAAGGGTGCATACGGAAGACAATCATATAAGGACCTATTTTATCTAATGAACTTTCTACTTAAATTTTATTAGAAATTAAATCCATTGTGTCCTCTTTAATGAATCCTTCTGCTGGTTTATGTAAGATTTCACTAAATTATGAAGGGTACAATTAAAGTAATGTAAATATTGTGAATATAATGTCATACAAGTTTTAAAATAATATAAAATGAATGATGAACGAATGTGATATTGTGAGCAAAAGTCTGAAACAATTGGTTTCCTCAAATTATGTATATATGGAATTCAAAATTCTGTGAATTATTAACGGTATATATTTCGTGCGGTGTTAATGTACATGTGCTTTATAAGATAAAAAAATCATTTTGATTTGGCAAACGGAAATTCTGGTAATTTGAAACATCGTAATCTGCATGACCAGTCACAACAACCTCATTTAAACGTTATTATGGTCATCAAAAGCCATTCAAATATTATGTTTTATTGATTTTCATGTCAAATTTTCTTTCGCAATATACAACTACATACAGTACCTATAAATTATATATAGCCGAACAGTAATAGCAAATCGGAATACTCTGAACAGATTCAATTCTTCTGTATTTAGTCCTCGTAAAACTGCTATTAATATATAAAATAAATATACAAAAATCCCCTAGCAAGGAACAGTGATGATTTTTAAAAATAGGAAGTATAATACAATAGAAAATAAAACTAATATGGTAATATCTATATAGTCAAGAGATCATAACGTTTAAAAACACCTACATGTATACATGAATATGAATTTAATTGTGAATTTATGTTATGCAGACATTCCCATCATATTTATTGCCTTTTAATAAATTTGTCGATAAATCTATATGAAGAAGTACTGAAGTTTTCCTACACACTAAAAATGTGTGTGAAAATTCAATCCAATATTGAGTGCTATATGGACATACCAACATTGGGTTAACATTGGGTTGAATGTAAGTGTAACAACCAAATGTTGGTAAGATTTAACCCAACATGGTTTAACCCAACAACCAAATGTTGGGTAGATTTAACCCAACATTTAATTGTTACACTTAAATTCAAGTTAATGTTAACCCAATATTGGTATGTCCAAATAGCACTCAATATTGGGTTGAATTTTAACCCAACGTTTTTAGTGTGTACATTAACTTTAAAAGCAGAATCCAAAATAGTTCCTTTAAGCCATATATGTGCCCTATTTAAAATGGTTTGATTTCGAAGCACTATTCAGCAAGGAAGAAGTCACGCAAGTCTTAGGAGTATAGACCATAAAACATTCAAATGATTATAGCTCATAAAATGTAATCGCCTAATTAAAAGAGTTGTTTATAGTCGGTAAAGGTCGATCCGATAATCAACACAAACGTAAAGGGTTGCTTGCCACAGTGTTAAATTAATTTGTAGCTTTCCAAGTATTAATTTGTATCTCTGACTGCCTTGACTTGCTTAAATCGTATTCCATATCAAAATGCAACACGAACATTTAATGAAAAAAATAATATACATGAACTTATTCTCGTCCAATTTGCTTGTAAACAAACTTTAGATATGCGGATCTGGATTTGTCATCTTATTCTATTACCAGAAAATGATTTTGATCTGATCATGGAGAACAATTTTAAAATGTTTAATTTTTAAGCCAGACATTTTAGGGCTTTACAAGGTATATATTTTGCCTAGAAGTTACATAAACTTGCATTACATACATGTATGTAGTTAGTATAGAGCTCTATTCAAATTTTGAAATACAGCCATACTGAGGAGTCGTCTGATAAATTATATAAGTATAATTAATGGCACTGAATACACGCTTTATTATCATTATTTTAACAGTCATGCTTCACGAGTTTGTTAATTACAGCTGCGGGGAAAATTGCGTAAATCAAACAAAATGCAATATAGAAACAATGCATCACTAATGCATTTTTTTTAGTTTGTAATGTAAAAATAAATTGTAAGCCTACTTTTTTGTGTCTGTAGATAGCTTCAGCTGCATTTTTGAATCGATTATGTGACAATTTGCATCTTCCACTAGCGAAATAAATCCTGACAGCAAACCAATTTATTTTGAAAATGCAGAAATGATTTAGCATATTTTATTTAAGTCAGCTTCAATTGAATATACAGGCGACGTTGCTATTGATGTGTCGACAACTCTAAAAAGTTGCTTGCAAGCTGGCAATCACATTGGAGGTAAAGTATAGGTTCGTCAAAGATGTTATCCGTATTCAATGCTTGCATGCATTATTTATAAATTATGCAAATTCGTAACGCAAATTTTTCAAAAGACTTGTAATCGTTGAAATAGTCATTATTTGCTAGATTATCTCACACCGTATAGTGATCTCTTCGGCAGAAGTCGTATATGAATTTTCAACCGTTTTATTGATTTGCTGAACACGAAAATGATATTAAGACCACATGAACAGTGCGTGAAATTCTGTGACACTTTGATATCCAAGCCTGATTACTAAATTCATATTGGCTTTGAAAGCGTTTTAGGCGAGCATTAAGGGATCAATAGAGCATGCAGACGTTGCTTGATGAAGTTACCAGTTTTCAGTTGCCATAGGCGCATACTGCCAGGCGACCAATGCTCAAATCTATACCTATTAGAGCTCAATCCTTAATAAGGGGTGTACCCTAAAATTACAACTAAAAGTCAATTGTTTACAGGTTGCCTCTGGCAAAAACGGTAAATGGGCATGGCTTAACTAGTTTTAACTAAACGTGGGCACATTTTGTATAGAAAACAAATATGATTTGAGTAACGAACACATTGTCAGCATGTCTTCCGTTCTCTTGACTTACAGAACGCGTACATAATACAGTAAAACTATAACAACAAGTATACTACAACAACAAACTAAACAAAGTCACTATACAGAGAATTTGTATGGAGGAGAACATACATTTTCATGACATGCTTATTGTATTGATTGTCAGTTTAATGGAATATTACTTTGGAGCAGGGATGTTCAAAGCTTTTTATCCACAAATCATTACAAAACTAGGAGGACCAAAACACCCCCTCGTATATCTCATTTTTAACATTAAAAAGGAATTGTTCTTAGATACAAAGTAATCCATATAGCATATGCTGTTTGCTGTTAGTAATTTTAAATATATAATCAGGGTTACATATTTTATATGTAATACGTTCTGTAAAACAAAGTGCTTCCGTTTGCCAACCGGGAGTCACAGGTTAAACACCTCTCCCTAAAGAAATATCATTAGGTCTCATAGTTAAAATCTATCCGATTATATGAAACTATATTAGATTATGGGAGTTTCTTATGAGGCCAATGAGACTTGCTAATGAGACTAGTGAGACTGCATGAGTCACCGAATGGGACCAAATGAGACGCCAAAATTAAATGGATTTAATTCTATGGAACTCTAAGGCAAGAAACCCTTAATAATAACATTTCATGAGTCTATTATGAGACTCCTTCTCTAATAAAAATTTGCTCAACAAGAGTCAGTTTTTAATTGGTATAAAAATGAGATATTCCATAATCTTATCAGCAATGGGGTCTCATATACAATGCAATTTTTCATTAGGGAGCTACTTTAGAGTGTCAGTACAACTCTAAAATTTTGATCTATTGCTGCTTACGTTATAATAAAATTTGACTTTATCTTGAATTTCTTCCTGTCATTAGTGGGATTGGCAGGTTTCCTTTAATCTTGACGACATTTTCAGCACTGTTTTTTTGCCAATGCGCATGCGTGGGGACGAATTTAGACGACTTATCGTGATACCACAACGTATTTGAGGAAGATGACAACTGTTACGGTGCATAACTAGAGCATAACTAGAGTAATAGTGTGCATGTGTTTATCATACTCGTTAAGGTAAGATATATAGAGATTAGAGGAATTTAGCATGGTTTCCTTAATCTTAACGAGAACGATAAACACACTATTACGCATGCGCATCAATAAGTTATGCGCTGTAAAAGTCGTTATGATACTCAAAGAAGTTGTGGTATCACGTTAAACTAATGAAAATGTCGTCTCCCCTCAACCACAAACCCATTAACGTCGTCCCCACGCATGCTCAATGAAAAAAAAACAGTGCTGCCAGTGTCGTCAAGATTAAAGGAAACCTGCTGAATCCCTCTATTACCACCAAGGATTCTCCCCAAGATCACGTTTCTAACCCTATTAGATGGCGTTGTTTTATTCAAATAAGATGGCCCTTGCGCATTCCAGCATATGTTGATAAGGCAGCCAAAACCAGATCAACCTCTCAGAAAATAAAATGAACAATTCAGACGGATAAAAAGCAGAATGGAATCGACATTCCAGGAAAGCGATAAACTGCCAATGTCGTCTAGATCTGCATCTCTCTCTTTCTCTCTAAAAAAAAGTATCCAAGGAGTAAGTGTAGCCTAGTGTAAAACGAATCAAGAGGGGTTATGCCCTGCTGGGCGCCATCCAGTATATGTGGTCCACTGATTTAATAACAGTTGGCAACATTATCCCGTGGCTATCAGCACTTCTATAGTACATCACTTCAGTTGAACGTCAACTGTAAGGCCTACTTGCTTATGGCTGCCCGCTTCAAGTAGATTCTCAGAAATGAAATCGAGCTCGTTTTTTTTTTTTTTTTTTTTTTTTTTTTTTTTTTGCACAGGCATCACAATCTAAATTGCATAGAGGTGTAACGCAATATTCGCAACTCGTCTAACAAAAAGCTCGCAATACGAAAACCCTGGGGAGAATGAAATAAGACGAATAACGAAAAATAAGTAACATTGGTTTTGTATACACTTGTCATTCACTATACTCTATTGAGCCGACCCAGAAAAAAGGAGGAGGAGAAAATCGAAATTATACATTTCTTGCTATCAATTTAACCAGGAGTAGACAACTGGGGAAAATTCTAGCAAAATTGAAGAGGATAATTTGCACATTGTAAGATTTGCAGATGCACTTATAACCGCGACGAATACACTCTTGTCTACTTGGCTTTTGTAATCGTACATTATTAAAATGCTAAGCAATGTTTTCCATTAAAAAATCAATAGTTGTACTACGTGGAAATTCGGCTCTTTTTTTTCCAAAAACTACAAGTTTCAATGCTTAAGACAGTCGTTATTTAAATAAATAGGCGTTGTGATTTATAATTTATTAATAAGCGATTAAATGAAAAATGTCACAGTTATTTGTAAGAAGACGATTACTATAGAGTATATTTGATTGATAATTTCAATTAAATTCGATTAATTTTCCTTAATTATTTAAGTTAGAAGCATTATCAGATACGATTCATGTTTTGGGAATTCCAACACATCAGAGCTCCTTTATTGGATGTTCTAAACAACAATTCCAAACATCAAAATATAGACACAAATATAATCAATGGTACCTAATGAAAAAATGTCATTGTTTGAAACTCCATTGCTTATGAAAATAATTGCCATGTGGTATTGGGGTCTTATCCATTTTCAGAATTAACAATGACGTCACGTCATTGTTAAATTGAACGTGAAATTAATTTAAACTATCTCTCATATTGTTATCTCAATTGGAAATTATGAATATTGTTGAGTATGTTCCTATTAGAATGCGATCCCATGATAGACTGATAAAATCTAATTAATAAGGTAGTAATTGTTGTAGATATTGTGAGACTCATTGCTTGTATCACAAAGTCTCATTGGAAGGTATCCCTAATTTCATTATATAATTCTATAGTTTCATTATTATCATAATTTTCTCTATAAGACCGCTTGAGATTTTTCACATTGGTGTACGAGGTCAATTTTATATTATTGAATGACATGCAATCTGGCAATCACTGCGAGCATCTAATCAATGCAGAGAAGCCCCCTTTTTCAATCAGTACAACATTTACATTATAAACGGTTTTAGATATATTTTAAAACTAATATTAAATATTATAGAATCAATATTATCTAAATAGTTACCATGGCGAAAGAAGAGTAGAATATCAGTAAGCCAATACAAAGAGAAAATAAGCAAACAAATTACTTTAAATAAAATTTAAATCTAATGAAAAAGGATTCTATTTTACCACAAGGGTTTGATATTGGCAGCTGTTTTGAGGTAGAAGTTTGTAAGCTTACAATGTACATATACCGTATGAAAAGAACCCGAGATGCTCAATCACCAGTATACACAAACAAAAGTAATTGAACTTTAAACCGAAAACAATCCTCTTGACTAGAATATTCTAATGGATAAATCCAGTACCATCTATCTATAGATTTTTGTCAAACATGTACGCTCGTTAAGCGTGAATTTAAAACTAAGATATACGAGCCTTGCAGACTATTCAGCAACAATAAAAGCAAATCTATACTGAAGGGAAAAGTTGATTAGACTAAAGTCGAAGTATAGAACCATGCTTCCATTTGCGGGGAAATTTCAAGTGCTGCTTGTATGTTCCTCGTTCCATTTTTGCCAATTATTAATATTGAGCAAATTAGAAATCTATGAAGATAGGCTTTTTTTACCGAATAGGCCTACTGCAGCTGCTGTTATCAACACAACTATGCCAGAGCCCCTCGAAACAGGGTATCAATTAACTTATGAAAAGCTAAGCTGAGGGAATAAAGGTTATATTTTCAATTACTCGTCCGTCGTATAACATTTCCCGCGCGATATATGGTACTTGAAAATAACGCCTGATTATTATTAGAAGGTGGTCACAGAGTGCCCCCCCCCCCTCCCTTCCCTCGTATTTATATATGCGAGGGTGGAGGGGGATGCATTAACATCGTCCTAATGCTTGTTTGCTTTGTTCTTCATGAGGCCTTGTCAAAGGTACGGCCCAGTAATTAATGACTGCGGTGGTTTTTCATGCCACATTGGCAATATCGAGCCAGTGCGGTAACAACAAAATTGAGCATATCAAAGGCACTGTTTTCCGTTGACGCCTTCATTCCGAAATGGTTGTTCCTGCCTGAATAGAACAACCCCTCCCCATCTGTCACCCCAGGTGATATAATTTCAGACGTACATATTAAACGCTATTTATGTTCAAGCGTATAGGTTAACCCGGCCGTAATGGGGGAACAAGAGCGAGATTATGCGGAATTGACTCTTTAACACTGATAAGATTGAGGTCGTGATAAACAGTCAAGCATTGAATGAAGATGTCGTATTTGTCATTATTGAGAACAAAACAAAATTTGATTGTTTTTGATGTGGATTATATGGTGATAGAATATTTTAATTAAGAAACATTACTAAAAAATAGATTGGTACCAATCTATTTTTTTTACGAATGACGTCATTGTTAATTCAGAAAATGGTTAAGACCCCAATACCACATAGCAATTATTTGCATAAGCAATTAAGTTTTATTAAATGATATGAATTTTCATTAGGTGCCATTGATTATAATTTTGTCTATAGTTTGTTGTTTGGAATTGTTGTTTGAAACATCCAATAAAGGAGCTCTGAAGTGATGGCATTCATAAAACATGAATCGCCCCTCTGATAATGTTTCTAACTTAAATAATTAAGGATGTGCTCACAATGAGAAATTTACCACTTTTTCAGTCACTTTTGGCTAAGTTTGTAGTGACGAAGGCTTAGAGGAGCTAATTTTTTGTCTGTCTGACGCAAAACAACATGTTTTTCTACCTATCATTCCATGTAAAATTAAAGCTAATATAGATGTATAGAGCCAAAATACAGATTATCACAAACTCGATTAGCCCACTCAGGTCTCCGTCAACTAATCAGAAACCAATCTTAGCGTGGCTAAGTTTCTCTACATTTATGGCTGGTTTTACCAACGAAGGTTAAACTTAACCTCTGGTCAAACTGCAGTTGACCACAGTTTGATCTCCGATTCGGTTTTAC
>JAQGCC010005377.1:0-11620 GCA_034698905.1 Xestoiulus laeticollis
TATCCGCCTAGATATGAATTGTGTGGCGGAGGCGGATGTTTTCTTCTCCGCCTCGCTCATTGTCCGCCTCCGCCAGGAGGACAAAATCCGCCTAGATGTGAATCCGGCATCAGATAATTACAAGGATTCCTGTTTAGTCACATGATCTTTCATAATTAAGTGACTTCCAGATTTCCTGTATTTCTGCGCTTTCATCCAGTTCTGTGTTGGACTGCTGCTACCTTAATTGGACGAATGTCCAAGCTGGCACTATTTTAGTTTCTTTTAACCTATTCTGCAGTTTGACAACAGGTCGATTAGGAACTTACAGACTCAATACATACAGTTAGTATTTTCATGCATGCATTTTTCATCTATTTCAGTATAATTTCAGATTTCAATTACGATTGATTAATCAAATAATCAGAAAAACTAAATTATTGAACATGCATATTATAATGAATACATGGTATCTTAAGATAGCTATACTCTGTTCAAATGCATTCGGATGATTCCATCCTTTGGAACATGTAGTACTGAAACATAACTCGTTATACACGTATATAATACAAATTTATATAAGCTATTACTCCACCATATAAATCCTGTTTCTCATCCCTCTGCAGATCGCCTCGTGAAATGTTCTGTACTTCCGTTTGCCGTCGAAAAACGTTGCTCCTTGGTGTTCTCGGCGTTCTCCACGTGTTCGCCTGGACAGGCATCATCTTCACCATTCGCAATGCTCGTACCAATTCTCGCAGAATCTCCATGTCCAAGTCCATTTACCCAGACTTCTTCGACACATACGTCAACTACACTGGACCTCGTCCTATTCCCGGTCCGATCGGTATGCCTTCATCCTTCCGGTTCGTCATCAACGAACCGGAAGCGTGCAGTGCTGAGCGTCATCCAGGATTGCGCATCCTGCACTACGTCCTATCGGCGCCGCAGCGTTTCCGGCGTCGTGAGTTCGTCCGACGCACTTGGGCATCCCCAAAGTTCCATGCCCAATTCAAAATGGCGACAGTGTTCTTCTTGGGCCGGACCGGAAACGCCACAATACAGGCTCTTATAGACAGGGAAAGTGCCCTATACAAAGATATAATCCAGACAGATTTTCCTGACGAGTATTACAGACTCACTTTCAAGGCCGTCTTTGCCCTGGCCTGGATTTCCCGGTACTGTGGTCAGGCAGAACATGTTGTGAAAACGGATGATGACGTCTTGGTAAACGCCTTCCGGTTGACGGAAATCCTTGCCGGAAACGAGACTGACGATGAGGTGATCCACTGTAGTGTCTATTCCAACTACGCCCCACATAGGAATCCCAGGTCAAAGTGGTTTGTCCGTCCAAGGGAATATCCCTGGAGAAAATATCCCGATTTCTGTGCCGGCATGGCGGTCTATCACGCCGGTCATCTCGTTCCAAAACTCTACGCTGCCACATCCGAAGTACCGTACCTAAAGTTCGAGGATGTGTATGTGACAGGGTTGCTGAGACGCCATGCCGGAATCGGGATCAAGAACATTGGTGCAGAAGTGAATCTCTTCTCCAGGAACAACTGCTTGCAGAGATCGCCCAAACCGGAAGCCTTCTGCCTCGTGGACTCTGTGGCTTCCGGTGAAGAGCTGTGGCTGCAACTGATGCTGGCGGAAATCAAGCAGCGGGCGAAGAAAAGCGAAAAAGGCAGACTCAAATACTTGGAGATTTTTTCAGACATTTTAAGCAAAGATTATGAATGATGACATGGCAATAAAGAATCGTTGTTATAGGAAGAATCGGTTCGAAATTTTACTTATGTGCTAGAAATGCATACACGTAGTTGCAAATTTAGACAGTTAATGCATACATGTTTATCACGTTAATATAGTCTTAGCGCTTTTTTATCCACATTCGGCTAAGTTGATATACGGAGGCTGAGAGGAGCCTTCGATCCAGTTTGACCGACACAACATTACATATATTAAAGCTAATCAGCAAAACCTGTAAAAAACAAAGTAGCAATCCCTCACAGTCTGTATACGGTTCAATTTTACAGAACCAGCTGAGCCTGCAAAAAGCAATTTTCCTCCAAGTAGTGTGGCCGTGTGCGCTATTCGCAGGTTTCGCTGAAGATGCGCCATTACAACATAATCATTAGTTTTAAAGCACGGAATATCACAAGCTTGGTCAGCCCACTCAAGTCTCAGTCGACTAATCAAACACTTATCTTATCGTGGATAAGATTATTATAACGTGAACTCCCATACTAGCTGGGGGTCTTCCCGAACGTAATCTTAGAGCTTATATTTATCCACATTCGGGTTAATTTTTAGCTACAAAGGCTGAGAGGAGTCTATTTCCTATTTGACAGACACAACATGTCTGCCAACCCATTATTACATGTGAAATTAAAACTAATAGATGAAGCGCCATTATAACATAATCATTGACGCTACAATACAACTTATCAGAAGCTCAGCCAACCCACTCAAGCCTCCATCGACTAATCTACATTGTATAATTTTTTCCTATCGTGAGTACCCCTAAAGTGCATGTACAATATACTGCTACAAATTAAATGTCACCAATGGCCACAAAAAATGCTTCGGGGCCTTGGCTCGAACGATCCTCATTGAGCTCAAGGCCCAATCATGTTGGATCCATATATGTATAAAAAAGTCCCACAGCGACCAAGATTGCGTTTTATTAGACTAGTTAATGAAATTGACCAATCAGATTTCTGGAATGGCATACTTCATAAATTGATGCAAGTGTGTAGGTTATTTAGCCACCTTTTTTATAGTTCCTCCCCCCCCCCACTTTTATTGGCCCATATATACGCTAATTGCTCATTTTACTAAAAACTATTGATATCGTCGATCAGAAATAAAGGCGAACTATCCAATTCCATTTATATACTGTACGTTCGAATCGATTTTGCATTCCTAACGTTGTCTATAGATTTTTTTTTTAAAAAGACTACAAGTGACCCCTTTTAAAAAGGGCCATAGTAATATTGGTTACGCCTTTCCATCCCTCCTCTACTTATCGTTCATATGATTCCTGTATACTGTATATAGCCCTGTTATTATTGCTCTCATGGGAATAATGACTAGCTTTTGGCCAAAGACTGATCAATTGTCATTTCAAACTCAGTTGTATCTCCAGACGACAATAGCTCTGAAGCAACAATCAGTCAACAGAACGTACAAATTGATAACAAATAGTTTACATAGTAAATTTTGCGATGGATGGTAGCAATATATAATGTACCTCTTACTATGAGATTATGTTTGTGCGACGGAGTGGGTGTTCCGAATTTCACTAATCATTGGTAAGTATAACATTTATAAATAAATTTGAAAAATAGATTACAATGTGGAGATTATACATTCCATCACCGAACAAAAAGTGTTATGCATATACTGTGCATTTATTATGCATATAAAGTCATTAGCCTTTCACGTAGCCCTAATGTTTAGCTTTGCTAACGAAATTTTGTCTTCACATTTTGCATCTTTCAATAAATTGAAGTTGAAGTAAGTTAAGAGGCTTAAAGTTCAAAGAAAAAAGGTTTGAAAATGATTTTTACCAGTCCACTACAAGTTGCAAATTAAAATTTAATATTAGGTTCTCTCAAGGTTGGGATACTCAGGATATTATGTATTTTGGCACTCATCTTAACTTCCGTCATATACGAATTTGGCTAAAAATGCGAAAGTTTTGCATCGTGAACCCATCTATTAATTATTCTTTAATTTATACGATTTCGGATTTAAATCATGATCTGAATGCTAAATCCAATTATCCCGAACACCCTGTAAAATATGCACCACCAAACTGGTTAAAAGGGCAATAGATGGCGCAGCAGTCAAGGGAAAATACCATCAGCGCGCCAAATTTGGATGAAATTTATTGGTGTTTGTAAAGATAACACTCAGATATGATCATTTTCAACAATCCTTATTATATAAAATCGCGTATCACGTCATTATGAATTATATTATTTTTATTCTAATTGTTTTTATCCCTATACTTACATTTTTTATAATGGATATATGTAATAATACAATTCACAAACAATTATAAAAGAAAAACACTACAGAAAAATTACTAAAAATTCTTTCTAGTTTGAAAGTAATTTACTGTTTTGCAAAAAATTACTTGATTGTATATATAGCACTGTACCATGGGTCGAGGAAACATCCTCGGTTATAAACACGTGGCGTCATTTATGAAAGGTCCATTGTACATGTTTGTATTTGACAACCAAAGACAATTAAGGGATGCAATCCAACGCATCTAACGTATGGGGCATCACCAATTGCAAAGTGTGACGTCAATTGATTGACTTTGTCCGAGATAGAAGTTTAGTTTGGAGCAAGGATAACGTCACTCTGACGTCATTGCAGTACGGATTGTGTACTATTTTGTCACCACCATCAAGCAATATAACAAACAGCTCCACCAGTCTTCCACCGATGAGATATAGACCCTCCCATTCTTTAGTACTGCCGAAATAGCCCATTAGCCAGACAAACAGTCTCCAGTCATCTCATACTGGCGCTGGATTTTTACCCATAATTCCCTTCTTTTTAATCGTGTCCTCGTTTTCTGTATTCCGACAGATTCCTTCATCAAGTGCGCGGATTCAGAGGGAATTAATCTTACTATACCACACAATAAGAAAATCTCAAATTTTTAAAATTATGGGCAATTCCTCCACGTGGACTGTTAAAAAGTGCTAATGTTACATAGATTCTAACAAACAGGTTGGTGTACTTGGTCCACCTGGGGCGCTATCACGTCCTTTGACCCAGCAATAGATGAAAGGGCAGACACCACCAGAGACCCTGGCGGTAAAGACAAACCCTTCTTTGGTAATATATTAACCAGTTCCAAAGGATTGTTAGGATATGTATTCGAAGAAAAAGGAGGGATTCAGCACTACACCAATTCACTTGATCCAATCATCACTTTAAAGCAACCAGGCAAGTTTACGAACACTGTATTTTGTCAGTCTGCTTTTAATAATAAAACTAAAATCCCATGGAATAGCATATAACTATGAATCCATAAAACTGCAATTAAACAAACATCAGGCAATAACCTAATGTATGCGAATCTTCCTGATGCCGCATTAATATGACTTTTCAAATTCATTGTTTCTTCAAAGATGCACGCCGATGGCTAATTTTATTTAAAGGGGATCAATATTAATAAAAGAAGTCATGCATCAAAAGATACATTTTTTTAGACAAAATACAAAACTTTCATAAACTCATTCTCATTCAATGATCATATACTCATATTGAACTGGAAGCGTTTGGAGAAAAAAAAACTTGTATTTAAACTTTTTCCTACTATATTTCATGAAATTTTTATATACATGTAGGCTACATCTCGAGATTTTATAAAGTAACCAACATTTAACCTTGCATTTCGCTGGAATGAGTTTTGGTTGTGCCACCAATTTTGTCCCTTGACTCGACGATCTTAATTGTATTAGAGCAGATCCCTGGTTAAAAATTCCATCAATTGGTCAAATTGGTTTCGATCATACTATTGGCTTTTTATCATTTGTCAATAAATTAAAATAGTTCAAGCCAAAAGAAATGGCAATTTTCTATGATCTTATTGGAAACAGTAGAAACCAATGGGGCAAATAACAATAAAAAATGTGACCAGGGATACCACCATATTTCACATGAATTTTCTCAGTTTCATTGTATTTCCCTTGAAATTTCGTGAATTTGTGATACTCTGTCCTATATTTAAAGAAACAGCAATAATGCGTAGTTTACGCCGCTGGAATTATATTAGATTTTGCTATCAGTTTGGTTGAGTCATTGGACCCATATATGCCACGGAAAATTACTGGAAATATATATCCTATTACAAAAATTTCTTTCTACATATACTAAGTAATACATTTTTGGCATGGTGGACTGAATTTTGAATTTAGGCAGAGTACAACCAATGGTTCCCCATGCAAGCGTGCAGCAGGAGCACATTTTTTATTTAAACTGCTTTTATGAAAACAAATGTGAACTTTACTTTTTATCAACTATTTATAAATGTGTATGCATGTTCACTAATGCATCTATTATGAAACACCGTTTTTCATATGTTCACTACATTATTCCAACAATTTTTTTTTCAGATCCCTAATGAGCATCTCATGAAATGTCGTTCGCAAAAGTATTTCGTCGAAAACTGTTTCTCCTCAGTGTCCTATGTGTTCTTCACGTGTTCGCATGGACGAGCATTCTCTATAGCGTCCGAAACGCAAAAACGCGAGGTAATAACCGAGGTCCAAACTCAAAGGACAGCAAAAAAGCATTCCCTGACTACTTTGAAACGTACGTGAACTACACCGGCCCTCATCCTATTCCCGGGCCACTTGACCTGCCCCCAACCTTCCGGTTCCTCATCAACGAACCAGACACCTGCGGCACAGAGCGGCACCCTGGCCTTCGTGTTCTGCACTACGTCCATTCTGCACCGCAGCACTTCCTGCAACGTGAGGTCATCCGTCGTAGCTGGGCCTCTCCAAAGTTCTATGCCCAATTCAAGATGGCCACCGTGTTCTTCTTGGGCCGAACCGGAAACGCGACTTTGCAGGCCCTTATAGAGCGGGAAAGCGCCAAATTCGAAGACGTGATCCAGGCTGATTTCCTGGATGACTATTACAGGCTCACCTACAAAGCTGCCTTTGCCCTGGCCTGGATTTCCCAGTTTTGCGACCAGGCAGAGTACGTCTTGAAGACTGACGACGACGTGTTCGTGAACGCGTTCCGTCTGACCGAAATGCTGTTTGGGAACGGCACCGGAAGTGGCGACGACGACATCCACTGCTTCGCCTATTACAACGCCACGCCATACCGGAACCGCCAGTCCAAGTGGTGCGTGAACAAGAGGGAATATCCCTGGAACAAGTATCCCGACTTCTGCGCTGGCATGGCGTTCTATTTCTCCAGCCATCTTGTGCCGAAACTGTACGGCGCCATGCCGGAAGTGCCGTACGTCAAGATCGACGACGTGTACGTCACCGGTTTGCTGAGAAGTCAAGCCCGAATCGGGATCAGACACCTAGGGACCGATGTGAACATGTCGTCAGGGAACACATGTTTGCAGAAAACACCTCCACCGGAAGTGTTCTGTCTCGTTGAATCGGTCGAAGCGAACGAGGATCTGTGGATGCAGTTGATGATAATGGAAATCAAGGAAAGGGCGAGGAAGAACGAAAGCGATAGACTGAGATACTTGGAGACGTTCTCGGACATTTTAATAGATGTTCAATGAAAATGTGGATAATAAAGAAGCTTTGCATGGAGTTTCCACCGTATTTTGGTTCATCATCTATAGATGGTATACGAGTTTCATATAACCAATGCTTTTTCGGCACGTTAAGTCTGGAGCAAAAGGACATTGCCATTTTGGAAATGGTATAATATTATACCACCAGTTGCTGAATAAGAATAAGGCCTCTGCACTCCATATAGGAGGTGCTTTCATTATATTGATTTTTGTTTTCAAGTTGCTCCATGGTATACTCGCGCTAATTATTTTTGAGATGGTAAAAAAATAAAGACTATTTATTTTGTCCTCTGTTCTCGTGTTTGGAAATTTGGAAAAGGTTAAAAAGCATCGTGTATAAAATGCAACTGTTTTACATGTATATGTAAACTAATAGATGTAGCCTACATGCATGTATACAGTGACATTAATCGCTCTCAGACTGGCTGAACTGAAATATTATTCAGTATATAATTTATAAGATGGATACTCCAATATTGGATGCTTTGCTGTTTATAGGCTACATGTAGTGAGTAATTATCATGCATTAATTGCTCTATCACTATACATATCAACATTCTTGCAGTGCTGCAGTTTCAATGATCAACAAGTATTTGGCGGCCTGCATGATCGATATGCAATACCTAACTCTTTAAATTAGATAATTACTCTTTTGGAAAGCCTAATAGCCCTGATAATTATTCTTTTGGAAGCTACTCAACCTCGTATATACGAATTCATGGATAGACCTATATAGTATTTTTACCTAATAACCTTTAAGGCCTTATATTCATAAATCCCAATAAAACATGGGTACGATTTTAACGGTCGTCATAGCCTACCCTATTGGCATATAACTTTGATGATCTCGTTTAGCTATAACTTCCATTATAAATATACAACATTTGCAGGATTTTGCAACGTACGTTTAATGGGTTGATTATATATATTCGTTAAGGTTTTCACCATGCTAAAGAAACAACGAAAATAACCATTAAATCACTGCCACAAAGGTTGTCATATCACATGCACGACTTTGATTGATCCTCTCATTTGAGGCGTTGTCATAAATCCATCATCAAATTAATGTAATTCAATTAAATCCATATGGGTTCTGAGACGCACGTACAGTTTTGGTTTCACATATACACATGTAGTATATAGCACGCGGTGGAGTCAATTAAATTGTAATCATGATCCTAAATGATAAAGCTAACCCCAAATTCCCCGCAATGTTAATGACTAGTCAAAATTGTTGTTGAAATTGCATAACGCATAAATCCCAATAGAAATCATATGCAGCTAGCAGGCATGCAGTCACAACGCGTTAGCAAATATAACATGCAATTTACTTGACTATACTTACCGACGGCTTATAAGACTCGACTTCTTGTTAATTTGTTGCACAAAATCAATCACTTGATATTAATACACATCGCGAGAACAAACAAAAACAAATACCGAACTTGACTAGAACAAAATTTGAAATAAACAGCATCCAACATGTCGGAATGGGACTTCCGGTTCTAAGTACGGAGTCTGTGATGGGAGCTTGTCACTAACTTTTTTCAAGCGCATTTCCAGCATTTATACAAATTTAAATATGTAACTGATCTATGGTTAAGCCCTTGAAACATATGACCCAATCCCACGCCAAGGTTAAATGTAGCAAATTAATTCGCTGTCAAAAATAGCAATAAAACTGATTAAAAAAGTTAAATACTTTTTCATATTACAACCTCCCATTACACTCTAATGGGACGTTGAAAAGTTCATAATATAAATAATATATAACAAAAATATGCAGTCTGCTCTCGATATAACGAACGCCATGGAGATAGAAAATTCATTCGTTATACTGAGAGGTCTGTTTTTACACATTTAATCCGCTCCTACATGTATATACATCGTATAGGCGGCTTTTATGCCACCAATACGTGTAGTTTTTATTTACCTACTGAAATGTGTTTTCCCCCCAACAACAGTACTTCTGTCTGTATATACATGTATGTATTGAACACCAGAAATACAATTTTTGCCAAATGCTATAGTCTACACACTAAAGCTGCTAGCGGAATTTGTTGCAGTATTTTGAGTACCATGCACTTAAATAAGCGATATACATACATGTACATGTACATGTACAGTGTATATAGCGTTCGTTATATTGAGTTTTATACATGAGAGATATACATTAGGCATTTTGGCAGGGACCATGCAGCCACTTTGTTCGCTATATCGAGAGCCGACATCAAAATAAAATATATTAAAAGGGTAATAATTAACTTGACAATTGTCCTCGTTAAATATACTGTCGTATTTAACGATAAATTGTTATTCAAGAACCTCCTGCAAAGATTCATTCATGCATAATAACGATTTTGCAGGTCATTTTAGGAATTATACATTTCAAACACTTGTTTGACCCAAATTCCTCCACAGCCAAGATGAGTCTTATATGACCAATACTCCCTAAGAAATAAACAGGTGTCACAAATCGATAGTTGTAATATTAGATATTTGCTTCCTTGGAAGTGTAGAAAAGGATTGTTTTTTTTTTTAGTTTATCTCATTAAGATCCGGCAATAAAATACTCATAAAAGAGAAAAGTATCTCGAAGAAAGTACATCTATTGTAATGTTAATACAATGGCATTTTGACTCTCTGGATTTGGGACATCGCCTCTACAATTACAAGATATTTTTCGACCATGTGTGATCTGTCCTGGTTCAAAAAACTATATCTATAAAGCATACATGTATCATAAAACACTAATGATGACAAAGTAATTACAACGGTATTTAATACAGGTGTCCAATTAGAAAGGGAAATTTAAAACCATTATCTTTCAATTTGCAAATATTGTCTAATGGGAAACCTTTAGTGATATCACCTGTTTGGAATATACATTAGATATTGGATTTTGATATGAATGCACTCTACGTATTATCACATTGACCAAATTCAGCAGTTTTCGAATGCATTATAATGTATAACAGCTGTGATGGTGTTTGCTTGACCTGACCCTGCATAACCAGGTTCAAGTTAACATTATTCGATAACCAACCAAATACATGTAGTATAAATTCGCAAACTATGTCAGGGAATATTACAGAATAATCGCATTCTGGAAAACCGACACGTATTCTAGCGATAGTGTTGCTCAAATAAAATTACTCATAAAGAGGTTCAATTTACAAAATTTATCCAGGACAAACTATTGTTCTCTTACTCAATGCGTGTTGTGTAGTTCTAAATCTAGAAGCATTTCAATTTTTATTCATTTTATAACAGAGGATGAGCAACAACAAAATCAAACGCTTTCTCTAAATCAAAAAGTTTACTATTTTTGGCACACTCAACTATTTGGCAATTTGAGTTAGTTTAGGTCCTATACAATCGATTTTTGTACATCATTGGATACCTTGTGAGACAGTGTGAGGGATTTTTCTTGTGATCAACTTTGCAGTCTCCCAAAAATCATACGTTCGAATCATAAATTTTGCCAGAGTAACAACTCATCATCGACCCTTGACCCTAGTCCACAGAGACTAAACTTGGGTCATGTGCTCACAATGATAAGAGAAAATTTACAAACTGTCCCCACATTGATAAGGATTGTTTTCCCAAACCAACCGGGGCAACCTATGCACACGGACAAATGGGGACAAGGACACACGTGGACATGGCTAATTCTATTGTAGCACCAGAAAACGGAAGAGTGAGACCATGCACTGTGACCGGCAAGGCAAACAACTTTTTCAGAGTTAAAAATCATCAAGTCACAGGTTAGAAACAATCATGCATCAGCATTACTCATGATTGTGCGTACGTATTCACAATATTACATCCTGCCCTATAACATATGCTATACAAATTTTAAAAAACCGGTATCAACAAGTTGCTCAAAATACAGTAGTGTACAAAACAAGAACAAAACATGGTTCTTTTAATGATCGTTAATCAATAGGAACCCTTAAAACAGGCCTCATTTTGTATCCTATTAGTGCCCAAGGAATTTCATAGCTTACAGTATGGCATTCCCATGACATTCAGTCACCTACAAGAAGG
This sequence comes from Xestoiulus laeticollis, assembly GCA_034698905.1. Taxonomy (NCBI): domain Eukaryota; kingdom Metazoa; phylum Arthropoda; class Diplopoda; order Julida; family Julidae; genus Xestoiulus; species Xestoiulus laeticollis. Next base: position 11,333 of record JAQGCC010005377.1, read on the forward strand.
TGCCACATATTATTTTTTCTTAATAATCAATAGACGTGGCATCGATTTAATACGTGTTGCAACACCTTACTGGAAAAGCAAACACAAAAGTCAACGAATGATAACCAAAAAACGAACTGTTGTTATAACTACAAGTAAACACAATTGGATTGGAAGACTGAACTGGTCACTCAACTTGTCCCTCAAGGTTTTTGTACACATTTCGAAAGCTTAATGTGATAAAATATGCTTATTTTCAGCTCGATGAGGGAGGGAAGGGGATGGGGGGGGGGGGGGGGGGGGGGGGGG
>JAQGCC010005378.1:0-11618 GCA_034698905.1 Xestoiulus laeticollis
TTTAAAAGTATGTTTCAAAATTTCCCTCATAGCAAAACATGCAGTTCAGAGTCAGTTCAGTTCCCCCTTAAGAGATTATGCATTTCGTGCCTTCTTATGACAAATGAACTTGTGCTGGACAAATATGGCATATTTGGACATTTTGTCAACTAACTTGGAATTATATAGCACACATTCAGATACACTTTTACATGTACACATCAGGGATTCGATGGCACCAATGCAATGGAATGACTGAACTCGATATAACATAAAATTGCTCTGAGACACATGAAATGGGCTTCTTTTTTTTCAATGAAAATTATACAAGAAAAGTACTTGATTTAAGGTGATCTATAACACCACCCTTAATTTTCCTATGGGGAAAGTTTGAATTAGTCCTGCTTCTAATGAAACACACATTTTAGAAAAAGATAAATTTAAAAAAATTATGATTATTTATCTAGGGAGCAGAGAATTATTTTTGTATGAAAATGTTCTGATATTTTTTAAATTGTGCAAGTGCACTGCAACATGCCATTTTTCTGCGAAATTTAAACATTTTTATTTATTAATTTAAAAAATATTTGAATATTTTTCATGAAAAATATATTCCATGCTTTTTAGATGATCAATCAGGGATCTTTTTTAAAATTTATCTTTTTCTAAAATTTGTGTTTCAACAGAAGGTAGAACAGAAAACTTTCCCCATAGAAAAGATTTTATTGTAGATCATCCTAAGTAATATTAGTTTAATATGTAATCCCTGTTTTGATTTCCCACTGTCAATAGGATGTACAGGCTATTTTTGGCTAGCATAACCAATTTTTAGTTTTAAAAATCTATTTTTAAAACGCCATGTGAGAAATTAAATTCATTTTAAATATATTTTTTTTTGTTGTAAATTATCTCTGATAATAACGATTTAAAAAGTTTACTTCAAAGTAAAGGAGATATCAAATTTTGTAGCACTTTTTTTTTGCTAAATTATCTTTTTCGTGCAAAAATACCTTGCAGATTTGTCCATTGGTTATGTTAGCCAGTAGACCCTCTGCACTTCAGAAAAACAGTTTTGATGGGCAATGAGTAATTAAGCGACGTCAAAAACTAATTATTAGATTTATAGCATCGGCTTAATTCAGGGATCGAATTTATAAGCAAATTGTTTAAAAATTTCATTATCATAAAGGTTGAGATTAAACATAAATGACAATGGCATCATATTTTGTAAAATCAGGATGGGATAGATGTTATAAAGTACACTTAATTTTTTTTTCTGACCACGAATACCATGAATTTTTTAAATGTTAACTTTAGACCTACTTTTTGTGTTTTCACATCTGATTTTTGTTGTATTTTATTATCTATGACTTTTTAGCGTGAATGAAAACCAAATTCTGGGCAAACGTGCAATTAGCATGAAATATATTAATAAGGTGCTCAACACTTATTTTTGGTCAAAGAAATGTTAAAAGTTTAAAGATTGATGAAACCAAACATCAAACACAAAACAATACAAGTATTTATGGTGCAAGATAACACCACGTATTAACAAATAAAACAGAGACTGAATAAGGGAAGAGAATGAATTAACATTCCATTTAAAAATAATTAGCCACAGAATAAAACAACTGGAAACGATAAACATTAATGTTTTTTTGAAGAAATATGAGATTTCATTAACACTTGGAAATGTTTAAACAAGAAAAAGACTCAATTTTTGCTTTGATTGTTGGTTGCAGCTTTTGTCAAGAACGACTGTCAAGCCTCCCTTAAAATTGAATATATGCCTATGCCCCTTTCAATTTTACATGGAAGACAGTGGCTTTTTACTCTAGCAATTTTGTAATCATTGTAGTTATAGGAAGATACTGCCCCCTTTTGCAACCATAGCACAAATTTAAGTATACTTTTAAATAGTTGCGATTTTTTTTTAAAGGTGTTCAGATGATTGGCGAGTTCAAGTTTAAAATATGAAAATTTGTGCTCAGGGTCTCGTTAAACCCTGTATCTTTTTCAGCCTGTAGTGTGCTAAACCGCTGTTTCGTAATCCATTTCCTCCGATATCTTGCCAAGGCGCCATGCTAGAATGCTGGCTCCTAATTCAAAGCAAAAGATGAAAAGATTACACTTGACACAAGTAATTTTAGGCAATTGACAACACGTTGTTATACTTTCATTTTATTGCTTGAGCAAGGTTATTCCTATATTTTATTTAACGAGGAGCTTACATTTGCTCGAAATACCATTAGTTTTTATGCATGGTTTTATGCTGATGTCAAATGAATTAGCACATTTTTAGAAAAACCAGTTGTATATTCTGCATGAAACAGGTTCCTAGTATTAATGGGACAAATCTAATTTTACAACATGCACCAGTTCAATATTTGCAAGAATGGCTTGACAACAAGATTGAAAAAACATTAATGCTGCATTGATACTTCACAAGTAGTTGCCCTTCATTCACACACAACATATTCACAATTATCAAGTAAAGCTGCAGTGCACGACACATGCAAAAATATACTGCATATTTCAGTTTATAATTTTTATCTAATGGAACTATCCAATAAACTAGAAAAATGAAGCATGTATACAAGAATACATGCAAAACTAAACTAGTTAACATTGGACACTTTGTAGGCCTATGTGGAATTGCCATCACTATGTCAAGGAAGACACACATGTAGTTATGATAGATTATATTACGTTTTGCCTAATTTGGTCTAATATCAGCCGAGTTGAAAACATTTTTTGAATAATTCCTACGCTATATTTTAAAATTAATTCTAAAATGTTTATTTTTGTTTTATTTTTAGAATTTTATGGATTTACCTTTGTACATGCTTAATAGGTTATCCAAGTAGCATTCCTGCCAACCTTGAATGATGGTTGTTCCATGATGATAGCTCATGTTACATCTTTGTTAACTCTATACTTTGCTTTTGGAAGTATTTATATATGGGCCCACAGATAGGCCTACTATTGCTTTTTTTTTTAAAAAAATTAAGATGGCGAAAAATATGTAGCTTTAATCAGTCTAATGTTATATTTATGTTGATGCTCACTGGTCAAAAAAACAAAGAAATGGTTTTTTATTGCTATTTGGCACATTGATTTCAATTGTGGACAATATGATTACAGAAAAACCTTATTGTTTTTCTATTGGTTTAATTAACTGTTTTAATGTATGGTCCAATCATTCCAATCAATACAAATAGACTATGATCAGTAAAATGATAGAAACCAATAAGACCAATAGAATTTCTGCTGTCCTATATGGAATTTTAGACCCACGAAGGGTGTTAGTCATTAAGCACATGCTTTATACATGTATAACTTTGACATTTTCGTAATGACTTGTGGCCAGTGGCTAAAAAAAGGTTGAAAACCCCTATTATACACCATCATTTCAGGGATATTTTAGTTTGCTTTATTTTTACTAGGAAATTTGATTCTTGATTTTCTACTGGAACGCATTTAACCTGGCATTCTCTAGAGGTGTAGAATAACTTTTGTAAAAAAAGTATAAAGCTCTATAATTCGTGCAAGGGTTTCTGGTATTCGGTAGTCATGGAAATTCAATGATGGTGAGCTGATTCTTCGCGTCCATCACTTTCGCTGTACAAATCTTGTTTACTAATGATCGTGTCTGAGGGACTAAGGGAAAAGCCCGGTGGCCTTTTGCATTTACTTCATCAAAACTGTTGCTCAGCAACATTGAAAATGATTAAGCATAATAGCATGCCGAGCGTTGTTCATTAAGCAAGTAACAACTGTTGCAACAGCAGAGGACAATTGATACACTAATTGTATAAAGCCAGACAAACGAGTTCGTACGTTTACTATCTGCTATTGATTAGTATATTGGCACTGGGTTACGTCTAGATTCTCCAGAACAATCAAGCAACGGGTGATTGATTTTTTTATACAATGATAGATTTATTTATTACACACAATAGACTACACACACATTTGAGCAAAGATTTTTATGAAACTTGGTGTCTTAGTTAGTTAGTGATATCAACATGAATCATTGTAATAGCATTGATAAAAGAAAATGTGGGATTAGCACAATTGCATAGTATGAGATTATTATAATGTATTCGAGAGACTAAGCATTTACTAGCGTGTTTACATTTAATGTGAAAGCTAATGTTTTGCTTCCAAACTGTTTTCACATAAAATGTCAAACCATGATCTATAAAAATATATAGCCATAACTTATTTCTTTACCTAATCTATTGATATTAATGGCAAGTCAATGTTGTGCAATATTCAATGACTGTACATTTTGAAAATGTTGTGAAAACAGGTCATGGTTCATGGTATGTTTAGACGAAAGTATTTTTTCCCCACCCTCAATAGGAGGTAGAAATAAAAGTAAAGAAAATAAATAAATATATAAACCTATGTATTTTATTTTCAAAATGTGCTACTTGTTAGTGCAATTCAATAAGAGTTATTCAATATTTTGTATTTTTCACAGATTGTATAGGTGTACTAGCTATGCAAAAAAATCAATTTAAGATGCATACTTAAATAAAGCTTTTCAATTGCACACAAAAAAAATGCTGAAGCATCTACAGTAAATATATAATTAACTATTTCAATGTTAGGTGTCAATTTTGTTTTAAAAGACAATTAGCAAATTGATGAATCTCGCATGTCGTTGTTAATGCTGCCCCTTTTTTCATCAGGATCAGTTGGTGGTACTATGAGGGGTTCAATTTCAAATGGTAACCCTTCTTGTTTCTTGGCATCTGTAAGAGTCGTGGAGTATGGATAGGTTTAATAAAGAGGAACAGGTATAAAAGACAAATCATAAAAACAAAAAAATAGAGAATTCATGAAAATAAACAAACTAAACAAAATAGTCAAAATAATACTGAAACCTATGACGCCTCCATAATGAATCAACCAATCACATAGTCTACTAATATTTTAAATAAATTAAACGCATAATCTATTATGCATTGCTTTACGAACCACGTTAAAATTTTAGTGTGAAATACAGAAAACCTTAATCATCTTGAAGGTTTAACGGTTCTTGAAGGTTATGGATTTGTGTTGAAAATTAGTACATGTTGATGGGAGTAATATTTTGGGGTGCCATTCTGTATAAAACTTAAATTCCAAAACAAATTTGCAAAACAGCTAGTTCTCATTAAACGTATTAATTATCATAATGATATAAATGTATAAAGTATTATTTCTGAACAATGTGTATTTATTTTGGTAATTCATAAAAAATGCCTGCCTCAAATGCTCATAGATTTATAGTTATCATGCAACATGCAAGATCAAATGCACAACCGTGCTCTGGAATGTCTAGTGTTGTAGTTTAATGGGTCTGTAATAGCCCATACGATTTGGATCACATTCAAATTGGACTGTATTGTTTTCAATAATAATGTGTTTAATAATATGCATTCAATTACCATGCGTGCTTAACCATGCATACCAACAATGTTATGCATGTATTGATTTCGAGCGATTCAGTGATCATTCATATAACATATAATGGTAAAAAGCGTATCGTTGTTATCGATCATGCTGTACTTTCATTTCCTGTGTGTATTTTGAATACAATGTACATATGTCACATTATGAAAATTTCCACACCATACCATAAGGTTTCACTATATTGTACCAGATGACATATTTAACCGATATTATTAGTAGGAATATAACATTTGACCTTTGAAATATCTTCGACTAATAATCCATTGCAGAAATACACGATTTCTGCTTCTTGGTGATTCACCAATGACACAAGAATCACAAGCTTTCAAGTACTAGCTAGAAATGCACTAAGTTTAAAGTATGTTGAAACTTTCTCAATCTAAGGTCATGAAACTTAGCACTGAGATTTAAATCAATTTGTAAACAAGAGATTGGTTGGTGGCTTGCTATTAAATCGACATTACCATATTTATCAATAATGCCATAAAACGTCTTCACTTACCCTGAATATGACGTGTGTTACCAGATAATCCTTCGTGCCTGTCTGATCTCTGAACTTTAAATTGTTGTTTTTCTGAAGGATCATAATCCATGCCGCTTGGAATAGCACCATTGCTAAGACACGTTTCATTAACCTGTCATCATAAAATAAATTTAAAAATTGGCATCTTACCCACCTTACTGGCATATTTTAAAACGCCCAAGTTTTATTAACATGCTCAATATCCCTTAATTGTTTCCTGCGCTCGTACTTAGAAACTGTAATTTTTAATTGTTTTTTTTTTCTCCACACACTCTACTATCAATTATTTCCCCCTTCATATTCATCTCAAAGACATTTAAATAAGTTGAATATGGTAAATTTATTCACATGCATATTAAAGTAATTTCAGCCCATTTATTTCTGTCATCTTTGAAATAATCCGTTGTAATTAAAAATCTGATCTGTTCTGCAATTTGGCAATTTCATGTATGGTAAAACAAAGCTGTATCGAATTTTGTAGAACAGTTGCCATGGATACAATCCGCGTTTTTGTGGATGCGTGGTCAATTATTTGAAAGATGCGCCTTATACATAATTGAATATAACTGGAATGGAATAAATTGCATTGTCATATAGTTACCTGCATAAGCTTATTGACAACATCCTTGCCAAGAATATGGTCAAAGACAGCAGGCAAAAAGCCGTCTCCGTTTATTGTCAGCTTTAGCTTATCCCTGTTCCATACCAGAACCGAACTATCTTCAACAGCAATGACTGTCACCTTAGAAATAAAAGACAATCACTCCAAACGTGATCATTGTGTCTCATCGAAATTATAACTACACTGTATATTGTTAGGGAAAAAAAACCCATTTTATGCAAGAACTGTTTTAAAATCCCAATTCTGCTATCGATTTTATATCTTGGGTTACCTGAAAATATTCATCGGTTGACATTCCGAACCATTCTGGAGAGTCGAGGAACTGGTTCGCTGTAACGAAATTAAGTGGTTTTCCATCTTGAGATACCATAAACCTGGAAAATCACATATATGCAACTTGGATTAAATTTTTCAAAATGTTTTCTCTCTGAGATAATTTTTTTAGAAAATGAAAAAAATCCAAATCTTGCAATACGAATGTTTTTTATCTGTAAAATCTTGGATTTCAAAACACCTTAACAAGATAATAAATATCACAAATTCTGGAAGGAAGTTGATTAAAAGCTTTAAAGAAATCATAATGTAGGTGTTAATTATGATTTCATTATAGAAATAACAAAAAGCTAAACAATTCTGTGCAGCTGTATGGTCTTAACATGCGTGCATTATAGGAATCTAGTCTTGCTGCCTCGATCGATACTGTATTAATAGTTTTAGTGTAGTTGCAGTCGATTTTCATATCAAAATTTGAATGCCATGCCTCCTCCATTAACCTCCTGAGGCATTTGAAAAAAACTGTTTAACAGAACTTTCCATATAGCAGGATGAATGAAATCTAACTATAGAATTGAGGTTAACATTTTTATTCAAACAAGACTTGCACATGTGCAAGATACTCGAAAAAGCAGTGAGTTTTTTTAACATATGTTTGTGTATACGCCAACTTCATCGCTGCAAGACTAGTATAGGTTGAGGTCGTAGGCAGGGTGCCCACTAAGATGGTGAGCATGTGGTGAAATGGCCACTTTGTGGCACCTTTTAGGGTAAAAAAATGCTGAAGCATGGATAATATGGATAAGAGGATGGTGAATAGCAAGGATACATACCTGTGATTAGTCTATGCACCCGCACATAGGGGAAGCAAATTATGGCACAAGAGTTTGGGTGCTTAGAGTAATCACAAGTATGTTTCCATGCTATTCTCTATCCTATTATCCATGCTTCAGCATGTTTTTTACCCTTACTTTTCAAGTAGGCCTACATATACTCGCATCGTGTACACATATTATGCATGCTGCAAAGACGTTAGGTTAACACATAGCTAGGTGGGCACCCTGACTAAGCTAGAAATTTTTACATACGGAATATATTTCTTTGGAATTTTGTAGGACCACCTAAATGTTTTTCTTGGCCTTCTGCATGCCCACGCACTTCCCTATGAGCCCACGCCAACATGAGGTTAAACTCCTGTACGCTATTGTATTGTTAGAAAACTGGCATTTTATCTTTCAGAATTTGCCCATATCGTACACGTTTAGCAAACAAGAAAAATTATTTTTAGCCCGGGCCGACTGTGCCTAACATGTTTCGTTTCAAATGCGGTCATCTGTTCATTGAACTCCATTACATGTAGGCCTATAAGCCTACGAACAATTTAGCTTTCAATTGTCTTCAACCTAAATACGCATCAAGCTGTTAAGTGCTTAAAAAATTGACCTCGAAATATGCGGGATTAACCTTTTTTAAGTACCGGTATCTAGACCTCTAATTGATGCTATTACATGTATTGATAATGGCGCATACATCATCGACGTAATCAAATCAGCGTCTAAAAATCCTTAGGCCCATCAATTCTCACTTCTCGTATACCATTAATGTTAATTTATTTGAAATTGAAATATTGTCCAGCGTTTATGCTTTGTACTTCAGAAGATTGAAATATGAAACAAGCTCTTAGCTTGGAACTTGATATTAATAACTGCAGGTATTTCATATACCCGGTCCTATAGAAATTATGCCTGACAAGTATGAAATTTTGCTTTACACTAAAAACGTTGGGTCAACCCAATATTGAGTGTTACATGGACATACCAACATTGGGTTGAATTTAAGTGTAACAACCAAATGTTGGGTTAAAGCTACCCAACGTTGGATCACAGTTATTAACACAGGTTACCCAACGTTTGGTTGTTACACTTAAATTCAACTCTATTTTAATCCAATGTTAGTATGTCCATATAGCACTCAATATTGGGTTGAATTTTAACCCAACGTTTTTAGTGTGTAATGAACCATTTTGCACAGCCTTGGACATTTTAATACAATTTAATTGTAGAAAAGCATTAAAAGTGACATGTTTGTAGGCATATACTGCTGTCTGATTTTAACACACAAGCTTGCATGTATGTCCGCCTCACTTCTTAAGAACCTTGCAGGAAGTATTTACTGTTAATTTTAAATTGATAAATTGAAAGACTTGAACTAAGCATTGACGTCAAATTTCGGAGAATTGATCAGGCCTATCTTTTCTGTTTCTTTTCAAATCGTGATGAAGGTGTTTAAAATTAAGAATACTTCAAAATACATGTACATGGAAACTTTTTCCTGTTCATTGCTCTGTTCCCCAAAAAGTAGAACATTTTGATAAGCATCATCATGTTCAACGTGTTATTTGAAAAGTTGAGGGGCAAGATAATTTATTGCATCAAAAGGGGGTATACGTGTAAATTCGTGCTATAGTCACGTATATGTAAATTGAGCAATGCATTGTATAAAGAGTGTGCTAATTAAGCCTGACTTTTCCTTTAGCTTTATTTTTGTAATTTGAGATCTCATCTTTTCAATTTCAGTCACTGATCTCAAGTAATTTTCCAAAGCAATTTTATCTGACGTAATGACATATCCTCGCTAATCATGTAATTAGGCGTGTTATTTTCTAATTGACTCAATCAAAGCCAAATTTTGAAATTGCTGTATTTGACAGTTTTTAAATGATGCTAGAATTAAATGCAAGTCCCACAACTATTTCAATGAGCATTTAGTTAATTTGGCTATGCGTGCCAAAATTGAGTAACTTATGACTAGTTCTAGTTAAAAGTCCTAGATAAAACTTTAATGTGAACTTATAACTCTTTACAATTATCCGTATCGCCCCTTTTGCGCTTAATTATAATGCAACCATCCGGTACATCCTTATGGTGGTGTTCACTTTAAAGTGAAAATTAAATTACTCGTAGCCTACCAAGGTTGCAAAACTTGTGACTAAAACTAGTACCTCCAGGTATGTTAAATAATTAATGTACATGATATATTTGTCCCAAATTGTCCAGATACTTTTTGAGTTGGTCAGTTTTTGTGCATAAACTGTGAATCGATCCGGTAAAAGATTTAGCTGAATTTCCAATCAATCTACAGTGAAAAGTAGGCCACGTTATAAATTGGTTGAAATGTAATATTTTTAAAAGCTTAGTTGACCTAGACCTATATATATATAAAGCGGAGAGTAGGTTTTTATAGTGCGGTAGCGAACACATTGTACAATATATAGCCTTGCATCAGTGACTTGTATGTAGCTTTATCCTGATAACGTACATAAACCCCATTTTTAAAATTTTAATGAACTTAACTTCACTATTCAAAATGACACAATGCCTTTGTCTAAAGTAAAGATACTTTAATTATGCAAATTTCGTCATCGACACCATGCTGTTATAGAAATTAACAGCCATGTGATGTCGCCTGTTCAGCATTATGAGTAGTTTTCTTGTATGCATGCCAAGTATAGCCTACATGTATATATATATATATATTTTTACATAACTGCACATTTCTTAGCCCTGGTCCATAGAAAACAATAGAGAAATTCTATTGGTCTCATTGGTTTCTATCATTCTATTGACCATAGGTCTTGTATTGACTGCATGGATTCTTGGACAATTAATTAAAACAGTTCAAGCCAATAAAAAACAATAGGATTTTTATATGATTCTACATGTATTGTCAACAATGGGGAAACCAATGGGCCAAATAACACTAAAAATCCTGGAATTTCTCTATTGGTTTTTTTTAGAAGGGAACACATATGTTACATTGAAAAGTTATATTCTGGCCACTTACCTCCCAGTCAAAACCAAAGAGAGTTTGTCAACTTTAGTTATTCTTTCAGTAGCGAAGACTTCGCCTGGTTTCAAATTCTGTATTTCTTTCATGCAGTCTGCGATCTGCTTAAACTGCCTTCTCGATACCCTCAGTGGAAGAAAGAGTTGCTTGTAGAGATTTTCTAGATTTTTTGGAAGTTTCACAGGCCTTAGGTTATAGATGATGACTATGGCGTGCACAAAGTTAATGATAAGAAATACGGCGTTCCAAACGAAGGTGTCTATGGCACATAGAATCACGTAACCCCACAAGGCGAAGAAAAAACTGCCCACAGCCAATGTAACTCGTAAATAAAGGATGCCATATATGCCATTGGGTGCTAAATAACTAAGCAACAGAAAACTGTTGGCAGTTTGAAAATACCAGTGGTTTAAAGGCAAAAACTTGGCACATATCTGCAAGATGTCGCTTCCCACATCTGGTCCGTACACTGCGTAATCACTGTCATTGTATAGGGGCGAAGCACTCGTAAATAAGGAATTATTTAGGGATAGGGTGGAATTCAAATTTTCCGGGAACATGTCTTCTCCAGGCATCACGAAAGCCGCAGTGAGGTACTTTCAAGGCTTCCGAAGGTCTCTATAGGTCAAAACCGATGCTCGGACATCTGTTTCCAAAACATCCAGGCAATGGAAATAAAAACGTAGTTATCAATTCCATACGCAATCCGTAACTTATTGGCTCACACAAATTCGAAGATGAACATCTTATTTTGGAAGATTGGCGCAGCATCCAAGATGATAACCGAACTCTTGGTAGGCACTGCAAAATAACAGCGATGCCATAGATTCATTAACTTACATAGATGGGGCATATGTGTAGTTCCCTGTCTGCGCCGTAAGAAGGCGTTGGCTTAGCGCTGACAGAGGC
>JAQGCC010005379.1:0-11615 GCA_034698905.1 Xestoiulus laeticollis
ATGGAAATATGTCTGTAAAGTTTATAATTGTAGAGGGTCTGGTAAACTTTACGTACATATTTCCATGAAATGGAATATACATTAACAAAAAATTATAACAAATAATAGAATATTTAGACTAGGTCCTCGTACATTCCGTTTGTTCCTATCAGTTTCCAAAATTTAATATAAAAATAATTTAGAAAAAAAAGGCTTATTCTGGTATGCAACTCTCTTTAATTAGTTGAGGGGAACTGTAGTATGATCAATTGCTTAAGAACCTAAACAGGTATGCATACCATGCTTTTGAGCACCTACCGAATGACATGACTCCGATAGCTTGCGTGATACCCGTATTCCCAAACTCCCAAGCATCTGATGAAGGCGGGCTAAATCAAATTAACAAAGCAACATTTAATTATTTTTCAAGGTAAGATAATGTCTGAATACAAATGAAATGAAGTACACTCACACTTGATCACGCATGGTCCCAGATCTAACAATAATCGAGATAACAATAAATACAATAAAGACCAGCGATAATAAGGAGATCTGAAACGAATTGTAAAAATTGTTAGATATATGTTAGGTGAACTTGATAGAATTGTTTCTAAATGCAATGAAAAGGATGAAATATACCAGCCTTTGCTAACTTTGCGAGTTGCCGAAAGAGCGAAAGGGGTAGAGTAACAAAGAGTGTTACCAAGGCGACAATAAAATTACGATTGCCTAATAAGCCTGCACTGTTCACTAGTCAGATAAAATACAAATATAAATAAGACGTCACCCTGCTCAATAAAAATTCACAGCAAACTGGCATGAAAAGCAACATACCTCCTATAATCCTAATCAAAACTTTGGTGATGGTGTCACCGATGATTATGTTATAACTTATCATGGCTAAAAAATGTTTAACAAAAATAAATGATTGCGAATGACAAGGCAGAAATTTGTCAAGTGTGAAGCAATTACAAACCTATAAAAGGATATATAAATTGAATAAAACTTAAAATATAAAATCCGGGTCTGCCAAAAGCTGCCTCCATTAGACCCTATAATATGAAACAGATTAACAAAAACGATTTTAAAGAAATTAAGGAATGGTGCCAGAATAACAGAAAGTTGCAATGTTTCCAAATGCCTCACCTGATATGTTTTAGTACCAGCTAAAAGACCACCTTTGATAAGTAGAATCAGCGAATAATCTGTATAAATAAATTTTCGTTACATGCAGCATGGTAACATGTTAAAACATCAATTGGTACTAAGTTAACAGTACACAAAACGTTTGTCTCCTTAATAAATTGTGGGTTAGGTATTAATGTTAGCCATACTTAAAATATTAAAAAATTGAGAACCTGAAATTTGTACAGATACTAAAAATCCCAGATCTAAGCAATCGTGTGTTAAAGGCCTAATGACATTTGAATATCTACAATTTTCTTATTTTAAGCGGATAATAATTTGAAATGTATAAACAGCCTCCACAATTAACTATAATAATGATATTATGAAGCATTTAAATTTTATTGGCAAAATTTCAAAAGCGGTGATAGTTTATCAATACAGCAACCTAATGACATTTGAATATCTACAATTTTCTTATTTTAAGCGGATAATAATTTAAAATGTATAAACAACCTCCACAATTTACTATAATAATGATATTATGAAGCATTTAAATTTTATTGGCAAAATTTCAAAAGCGGTAATAGTTTATCAATATAACAACCTAATGACATTTGAATATCTACAATTTTCTTATTTTAAGCGGATAATAATTTGAAATGTATAAACAGCCTCCACAATTAACTATAATAGTGATATTATGAAGCATTTAAATTTTATTAGCAAAATTTCAAAAGCGGTGATAGTTTATCAATATAGCAACCAAAATAAACAGAGATCAACCAGATAAGTTGCAAATAGGAGAGAAAACAAAAAGTAAGCACAAACTATTTCAATACTTCAATTGGCATAACATGATAACATGCAAAAAAATTAAAAGATGCAAAACATGTGGTCACCCCGATTAGTGAAAAACAGTTTTAATTCCTATTTTAGAAAAACTACAGTTTTTATTAAAATTATAAATATTGAACCATAATATGTAGCATAATATGTTCAATTTTCGGATTTTATTTATAAGCATTGAGATTCACATCAATCCGATAATAATTCTCACGGTAGCAAGATTATAACGGGTACATACCTGTTATTATTGCAACAACAAACAGCAGGATGATTCCCACGCCAAATCCAGCTTGATAGATCGCGTATGGCATTCCTAATTACAAAAACCTCGTTAAATCGAAAGTTAATTCTCACACCTAAACAAACATGAAAACGTGAATTTTCCTTAAAAATCCTTACGCACCTATGATCCCCGATCCAATGATCGAATTTATGTAATTAAAGCTGGCAAATGGTGCACTGCTCTTTTCTCCATCCACGGCACCATCATCCTGGAATAAAGATCATAAAAAGAGCATAATGTGTGCTCTATCCACTGATGTAGTTAGATTTTACCTACAATCATTTTTTTCATATAACCCCAAATTATAACTGTTTAGCCCTAACATTTAGGACTAAATACCAAATTATGAAAAGGTCTGTTTGTATGTAATCAACTGTTTTCGTTTTCATTGGTCATTATTTTAAATTGTTACAATATTTTTTATGAACAAGAGAAACTACAAATGTTAGCTACGCTGCAGCACATTGGTACACTGCAGTGAAGTTTTTCATTGATTTCAGAATGGAAATACTTTTCCCTGATTATTCCGATATCCCTGATAATTCCAGGCGCCCTAATCTATCTTTTCACTATCATAACATAATCAATACATACATTTACCAACACAGCGATACATTTTATGTTACATTATAAAAGCACTATACATAAACAGCACAATACAACCTTTAGGCCCCTACATTGCTGCTTTTATATACACGTGTGCTTTCAAGAATTCATGATGATTTGCATTTACGTGCATCATTTATGATATGCATCTAAAAGCATGTCCTTACTTACCGTACAGCTGCTAAACAACCGGAAGAAACAGTGGGACGGAGGAGATTTATTTTCCAAGGACTCATTTTCAAAACCGTTGCGATTGGCATAACTATTTGCTTCCGGCATTTCTAATCACTTGTCCAATTGTACGTTGGGGATATCGAAAATGCCACTACTTTACTCAATTCTAAACGAATTAGGCAGAACCCAATGGCACACTAACTTCTCTTAAGAACTCAAGTACTAGATTAAAGTCCATAAATTGTTCGGTATAAATATGAAAAGGTTAATTACTTTTCGCAATGGATCTTATAAGGATGATCCAGTCAACATCAATGTCCGGGAGCATCACAATACGTTTGATTTAACTGTTATTGTACAAACATCTACCGAGTGAAATTGGGCGTTGCACAACTTGGCAGTAGGCTATTATATTAGTCTTAAGCCATTCGAGGAAGTAATCGATCATTATATACACGTAGATTAAAACGTCACAGATCTCTAGTAATCAATCGGTCATACATTTTCATTACAAACCTGCACAATAAGTCTAATGGACGTGAATTAGATAATAATCCACAAGGTATTTAGTTAATGAAATAGATTGTAAGTCATAATAAAGAGTCTAATTCACATACGGGCATTTTCAACGATTCTAAAAATTCCATTCATTGACTGATACTCCAATAAATCAAAAGCCATAAATAGCATAGCTTAATTTTCATTAAGTTTCATCTGCAGTTAGAGATGTTAGAGATCTACATGAACGTTTTAAAAAAACATGTTGTCATTATCCTTACTAGTTGATTTTTATATTTTTTTTATTTCAAATCATTTCTGAATTAATCCACCTTATACCAACTCAACTTTAGGAGTTACAGAAGTTAGCAAACTTCAATGACTTTATTCATAATTCAGTTTTTAAAATATTTCTCCCTGACCATGGTGATGAATCAAATTTTAAAAATAGTCTAACATACCGACACATGAATTCCTAACAACTTCTCGACCAACATGTTGCGCAAAATAGCCATTTCAGAGTACAACTTACAATGTTCAACAAATAAACAGCTCGAGTTCATGAGATCACACAAATTATTATTAAGTATTTTTACCTTGTCATATCTGAATTAAAAATCATACCTAATTAACAGAAGTTTTTTTAGTCCTTGCAGGTCAGCGACTATTCGTGCCATATTAAATGATGTGCAAAATCAAATGTCAATTGTTATGGAGACATCTACTTGTTTATGTAAAATGATGTTAAAATGAGTAAAACGGGGCTGAGTGTGTTATATTTGACTGTAGTGATAACTACATGTAGGCCTACAAACTAGGAATGATAAACCACACATACATGTACATGTATACATGTAGCCTATAATATGTACATGTTGAATCGCTTTTTTTTCAGAATAAATCACCTTTCCCTGCATGACAATTTAATGATTTCAAAGTCTGGGAATCCAGTGAGAGCTCGTCTTGTATCTTATTTTCAATGTTTCGATATTCCCACTGTCACTTCAATGTTAACAGCCAATTTTATCTTTACAGTTAATACTGTCCATGTAAAAAAAATCTCTTTCTAATCAAAGCCAAATAAAGTAGGCATATAATGGTAATGTAGTACATTCCCACCTACGCCCAACATCTTCTAATTTTAATTCAATCGATAAAAAACTTCAATTTTTTTCTCCGCACTTTATTGCATTACGTGCACCGTGTGAGGATGGATCATTTCCTTAGGACTTCATAGCAATTTCGTATAGTACAGTTCTCATCAAATGGCATTCTGTGAGCTTATTAACTTCAACAAAGACGATTTTTTTATCCTGCCTGCTTACGTCAGAATCACTTTGTGAAAAAGATTCGCACTTCAGGAGGAGCTCTGCGGGCGCCAATACGCTAAATCAATCCATAATAGTGATCCAAGTAGCTAAAACGGAATTCCAGCGATCGAAAAGACCATTATCACATCCGTTTGCGATATTAATGGGCTCTGGCACTCGGATCTATAAAAATCAATGCCTGTGGCGCTGCCTCGCAAATAGCATTTTGAGACGACGTTCAACAAGCTGACTTGTTGCGCCATTTTCCGCAAAAGTCCTGGCTTTTGGCAAAGCAGTCATCCAAGACCACACTTTAAAGCACTGTAAATTACAAGTCTTACCGTAACTAATTGTTGCGTGTCAATAGAAACTGGGCTTGATGGGTCGCCATTTTCAGAATAGTGTGGCTATATAAGAGAAAAGAAATTAAAAAATTAGAAACAAAATTTCAGAATAATTGATGAAGGTGACACTTTTAATTTTGGATAAAATCTAAGAAAACCATTGTGCATTTTAGCTGAAGGCACGTGTTTACTACATTGTCCTAAGGGACATTGCACCTTAACATTTACCTGGTTATATGCAGGTATTTAAGTGAAAAATCACATTGCATAATACCCCGTTGCTTATGAAATTATTAAATATTCCATTATATACATGTATAGGCCCTACATGTACAGTGTATATCCCAAATAAAAATTATAAATCTTATGTAGGCACTCCACCCTTCTTTGTGGGAAAGTGGGACATTTTTCAATGCGAGAACCATTTTTGGTTTTCTCAGATACTAGTGTCTCAAATAGTTTTTTTAAATAGTGTGGAATGTACATATAGGCTATATGGACTTTTAACTCATCCATCAACATTTCTGGAATTTACTGAAATAATGCTAAAAAATTAATTGACTAAAAGTGTCCCACTCCTCCAATTTAAAAAGGAATATAGCCTACTGTATATACATGTATTAATGGAAATTTGCCATTGAAAATTCATGGAAAATTTTTCGAAAAAGACTTAATGTAATTCCAACTTTAAATGCAGCAACTCCAGACACTTTAAGAAATTATTCATATATTTTCCTAAATTTGAGCATGATTGGAGCATGAAAATCTGGAGATTTGGGATTGGTATCGAATATTTGAAGAGTTCAAAGCATGCTTCTCCTTCCCTTGAATAACATCACATGGAATTAATGGAGGCTACCTACCAAAATATTTATTCTTAGAAAATCTACACATGTACTACAGTACAGTGAACACTGTAGATATGATTTTTGGCTCGAGAGATCTCGTTGTTAGTCCTTATTACCATTCTTAATATAGAGTGCATGTACAGTAGATGTAGTCATTAGGAAATGCAGCATCCATCTCCAAGTAATTATTCGCTTGCGTACGAAAGAGGCGTTGCTTTAATAACACATGCAAATTAACGATATAATGAACCTATCACATGTCACGACCTTCCTTAGCAACACCACTATCGAGCCGCTGTATCCACCTAGATTAGCTTAATGCAATATGATATATAGCCCCCATAGACCTAATCCTTTTGTAACACGAAGTTAAACTAAAAGT
The DNA here is from genome assembly GCA_034698905.1 of Xestoiulus laeticollis. Lineage (NCBI taxonomy): Eukaryota > Metazoa > Arthropoda > Diplopoda > Julida > Julidae > Xestoiulus > Xestoiulus laeticollis. The sequence goes on from JAQGCC010005379.1 coordinate 6,399, forward strand.
TACAATATGGCCATATACATATACATGTATAATATAAAGCAAAACATTAGCCTACATGTAAATACACACTGTATACATGTACATTCATAGGGTATATTGAACCTCTAATTAATTACCTTTATAAATGACAACTTAATTAGAATCACTACATGTACATGTACATGAAGTCAAAAAATTGTTCTCATCCCTATAGTGAAAAATTTTATTTTATAAGACCTCATTGCTCATCACACTAGGCCTACATGTACTACATAAATTCCAATTGAGAATTATACATCTTTCTGAGTAAGTTCTTATTAGAGTGGGTCCTCATTATATACTTAGAAAATTATATAATTAAGAAACTCGTGCCATAGTCTCATACAAGAAAATTCCCTTTCACTCATTTGGTTTCATTACTTATCTTACATATTCTCACTAATTTTAGGGTAAAAACATAGTGGAGCATCGTGTCATGCATTGACACATACCTTGACAAAAGGTATGCAACAACGTCGCCTTCTGATTGGCTGGCCCAAATACTACAACTTGAATTGCAGAAGTGTTAAATGGAATTGAAATGTGCAATGGGAAATTTTAGAAACAACACTACACATTGTTTTATGTAATAAACGGGATTTTAAAAGCCATGTTGAATGTTGAAAATTTACAGTTTTCCTTATTGTAAATATAAAAAGAACAATCACATGATAAAGCAAACAACTCGTCACTGAAAATGTCTGCACAACCTGACACAACATGTAGATTTTGGCCAGCAGAACTTCATGACTGACTCTATAGGTCGAGCATGTGCATCATATTTAGGTTACAAGCCAAATGACCTAAGGGAAAAGTTTTGTTATATATTTGCTCAATGATTGTATATTATACACGTGGTCGAAAACATAACTAATATTTAAGACTTCTTAAAATGATCGCATGCATGAACACATTGGATCTCGTCAGGCAAATATCAGATGTGTCGTATCGCTATTTTCCACCAAGGCAGTTCACGAGACAATATTGCTGTTGATGGCATATCAATATAAGGCAGGAAGGAATGCCATTACGTCGCAGAAACTTCATCAGAATCCACAGTTTCCATGGTGACCATAATAAATACGTGACGCCCATACGTTTATGAAATTCAAAAGCGCGATTTCCAATATCTAGCTTCCGCACGCCCGGAAGTCACCGTAGGATATGGCTGCGTATAGTACAAAAAAAAAAAATTAAAAAACTGGTGCCATTAACATGACATTGGTGCTACTCATAATCTCGCATTATTATTGTTCTTCTGGGCCTAGAATTCAATTATGTGTGGATGAAATCGATATGTTAATGCAGATCAGATTGTTTAGAATTTCAATTGAAGCCTTAACAAGCCAAAACGGATGCTTTTTATGATACAGGCCTACCAAGCAAGCTTTATTCAGGGGAATCATGCCAAGACAGTAGCCTATTTAAGTGAGCCAAATATGAGCATTTGCAAAATGTGCTTAGGCCTACTCTCCTAATAAGGTGTGCATCATGCATGATAACTGTAATTTGGAACTGTCAGCTTGTTATGCAAAAATTAGATTCGCATTCATTGTACTCTATAAAACTTAAGTCTACTGGTCACATTTTGCGGCTATTCAGCCACTTTGGATGCTTTCTTCACTTGCCATAGTTAAAAACTTCATAATATGATATTATGTAGGCTATTGACTGTCACAATAACTCCATTGAAAACTGCAAGTGTTGTTGGGTATATGTAATCATTGCATGTACACCTAATTTACATGTATGTTGGATTTTAAAGGAATCTCATAAAATCTTATTACATTTACTAAGGGGGACTCATGCCATAGAAACGCAGCGAATAAAATTCCATTGTTAACCTGTTTTACCTTGGTCCTACATTGCTTGCCTCAGTCTCACAAGTTTCATTAGTAGGTCATATACTCTCAATGTTTTTCTATTTGAGACAGCTTAATATTTTTCAATGGGCTATAGTCGATTATTCTAGTCAATTCAGGCTAGTCAAATCAAGACAAATGCATCAATCAATTACAGCAGGAGTTCCCTACATATTTCAATAGAATGCAATTAGAAAACCATTTTTGAATTTGATGCAAAAAGTTATAAGCTTTTAAGCTTAATGGATGGTTTATAACTGTCACAATGACTGTAAAAAACGATACATATATAATGTAGATAATATTAGAATGTATTTAATGATTTTAGATTCTTGAAGTATTGGCATTATCGATATAGGAATTTCTTGCTACTTCTCCACAAATAAACCAAGATAACATGACAGCAATTTTTAAATATTTTATATCTCGCTCATGCGTGTCATTGAGAAGTAAATATCGCTTTATGCAACTTGTTAAGACTGCCTGTCAGACAAACGAATTTAGCAGACAAAGCTGACGTTAAGATTCATTCTTGCACATTACTCATTTCTGAATGACGTCAGATACTGATCCAGATCGATTCAACAACTTCAAACTATTCATGTAGTTAGGGGATGTCCATAAATGACGTCACGCGATGTCGGCAGATTTTTGAACCCCCTCTCCATGTCACACTTAATCACAAAAAGTCAGACCTCCACTCAAATATGACGTCACAAAGCTCTGACCACCCCCCTTGAAAACTGGTTATTGTCATTGTAATCTGTATGTATAATGTGGCACTGTACAGTACTCTTGATATTTCTGGAGAAAACATGTATGGAGGCAATGGAAAACTGAAATTTGCAAAAATATTTTGATGTGACGTCACCTTTTTTAATCTCCCCCCTTCACGCATCACAAATGTGTGACATCCCCCCCCCCCCCAATGCGTGACGTCACTTATGGACGGCCCCTTAGTGGAAGAGCGATTTACTGGTGTACAATAATGTACAGAGAGTGACAGAGACTGCAAAATTCAAATCCATGCTAGGAAAACATTTTCATTGGCAACATCTTTAAACTTGATATAAACTTCCTCGGTTTTTTAACAAATTCATTGCAAACGGATTTGATGAAGGTCACGTGTGAGTGAAAGTGAAAATAATAGAAGTGGACTGCTTCTATATGCTCAGGTTATTGGCTCATAAGGAAAAAAAACCTTAAAAGTTACTCGTTCCACACATTGCACTACATCTTGGACGTTACAGAAAAGAAGTCATCCGCACTAGCTATGACCTAGTTGAATGACCTCATGGTTTTGCCAGGAATTATTTCCTCATCTTAAACAATTGTTTCGTTATAATAAAGAAAGCCAAGGCTTTGGGATCTGTGTAAAAATGGTGCACATTTTGATCAGGACTTTCAATCATTGTCCAAGCCAAATCGAATTAAGCTTGGAGAATTTGTTCGCCATCTACTGTACAACCTATATACAGTGTATGCTTATGTTCATCACACAGTAGGGAGCAGACATTAAACTCACAAACAAAATCAATTTTAGCAAAACAAACATGGAGTGCCATGACAAAATGCTTTGCCACCTAGATCCTAACTGCATGTATCTCTCTGATCTGTCGATATCTAGCCTCCCACTTCACATATACCGATTTCCTAAGTGCAACATTTCAACCGGTGCAAAAGGGAACTCTGTAGGAGAGCAGAATATAAATTATTTAACACAAATTAGGCGGGTGAATATAACCTGAATTGAGGACGATGAAAGTATCTCACCGTGACTAGCCATTTCTGTTAGCATACAAGTCTACAATCTTGCTTCCAACATCACAAGCAAGTTTTAATCAACTCTAAGAAGCTAACGTCTATGTATATAACCCAAGGCTCCAGCTTTCTGGTATCAGCGCTAAATGCTTAGCCTAAAATCCAATTAATAATCAGGCCAGAGCTAGCGAAATTCATATTCTTATTGCATTTAAGCGTTCTTCGAACAATCCACTATGGGGTTGTATCTGAATGTAAAAACGCATAGCTTAGAAAAAAAATTCACATTGAGGTTGAGTGAATACCTGATGTTATTAAGTTTCATGTTCGAAGCATTAACTTTATAATGAATTTTCTTTCAGCGGTGTAATTATGACCAAAGCCGGATACATTCAATCTCAATGGACTGGAATAATGTCTTGAAATGTGTAATTCAATGGTGCATCAGAGGTTTAATTCTGTATAACAGGCCTAAACTTAATACAAAAAATGTTAAAGTATTTGAGAGATCCATTAAAAATGAAAATTTAAAACTGAAAATGCAGAACTATTACAATATTCATCAATCTTAATTGTCTTGTTGCTCAAAGATGTGCATGTACATGTGTTAGAAGGACTTACAATGTAAATTTACAAAACCTTGACTTAATTATCTTGGTGCACACATAGGCTACATGTACATGTACTACTATTAAATTTTCCCCCTTGTCTTACATGTACATGTATCTGAATTAAAACTAATAACTAATTCAAAATCGTTTGATTTTTCATTTAATTATCCAAATAAAATACCCATTCAAAAATTTCTTTCGGTCAAAAAACGTGTGGAAAACATGTAAAAAATGTAATGTGCATAAAATGATGGTGAGATTGCACATGTAGTGAAGTGGGGATTTTCCCATTTATATACAGGCCCATGGCTGTGTATGCCATCTCTTAATTGGCTTGAGTGCTATCTATAATGACTAGTTATGTGGAAAAAAAATATAATTTTTATGTAGAATTTCTCTTACATTTACAAAATATATCACTTTTCCGTGACTAATCCAGATCTGTGGGAATTCTATTATTTTAATAGTGGTAGGCCTACATGTAGGCCTATCTGCCAGATTTTATCAAAGTTGTGAAGGCCAGCTGATAGAAAATGTTACTGGCAAGGTTGTTATCAAAACTGTATTTGCAATGTCTATATGACTTGCATCACCTTTACAGGAATTATATAACCAAGGTTTATAGCTACACCAAGCACACATGACAGCTATATGCTGGGACCGATGGCATTGATCGATGTACACAAACAAAGCATCGAGTTTCTTCATAAATTTCATAAGCCCCTGCATACAATATTAGCTTTGCAGAGGCCTTACAATAATCAAGAACACATTGTAGAGATGAGTGAAATGCAAACACTACATGTTCTATAAGTAGGCCTACTGCTCTTCAAGGCTCTTCATTTCGTCAGGGGTAGGGGAGAGTGGGGCACATTTGAACACGGGGCACATTTGAACATTAAGATTATCGTAGAAAGTTTTTCTTTAAAATGAATTCCAAATGTGTGAGTATGTGGCAGCACCAA
>JAQGCC010005380.1:0-11611 GCA_034698905.1 Xestoiulus laeticollis
AAATTTTCAAAAAATTTTAAAAACAAAATGGAAAAACAACAGCTCGAAATTCGGCCCCATCTTAACCATTGGGGATCGCCCCCTTAAGGACCAGCTAAAATTGTAGGTCATGAATATTCCAGACTTCGAATTGCAACGGTTACATTTTGAACTCGAATGACCCGTTTTTCAAGTACATGTACTCTATATCGATAGATGCATTCTGATGTCATATTCGTCGAATTATCGCCTTATCCACACTGTTATCAGCACTGTCTGACAGTGACACGGGGTTGATCGCGTGAGGCGTGTTTGTTTACGGTAAAAAATAGGCGTGGTCGAAATGATCAACAAAACGATGAAATGCGTCATCCCAGACAGCATACCAAAAATGCCAAGTCCAAAACCAAAGTTGAGTGGAAATGATATGTGTAATTCAAGAGTGTTAAGAGAAATACACCATCATACTTTATAATGAATTTATACCATGAAGATAGACGTGACTTCAAAGCACGATTTCAAAGTTATCCAAGAAAATGAACTAATTCATCGTCATGATGCAGCTTATTTATAGTTAAAAAATATAGGTTGACGTTCTGAAGTCAGAAGTTCATGACTACTGATCGCTAATTTGTTACTACATGGCATGATATTATCCTCGATATCATGCATGAAAATCGTTATCATAAAACTTCTGTTTTACAATATGCATGGTATACCTCTCGATTTTAGGTGGAATTTCATTATAGACAAATAGATACATGCACATGAATTCCATGTAATTTAGTCTTATAGGTGTATGCAGTACCGTATGGAGGCCTCTAGGCTCAAATATGTGGGGGCTGGCTTAAGGGCAGCGTTTTCCCATTTTTTCGGAATGCATGCTTAATTTTTTTTATTTAAAGGGATTGCGCATATGGCAAACAAAAGAGCAGTACATTTATTGCAAGTTTTTTTTAACAATTTTTCGATTTTTCTACAATTTGTTTTGCCTATATGGTAAATCTGGCACTCGTGACATCCAATCCATGATACATGTACATGTATACCATGAAAATGGTAAAAACAGGGGTTGTTCACAGAAATTTGCAAATTCGCGATCCGGTACAATAAAAACTGTCTAAAAGCATATTCTTGGGACCAGGGAAAATATGCCTTCAGACAGGTTCTTTTATACACGGGTCCCAAGTCGAGACCAGCACATTATATGCTTTTAGAGAGAATATTCCTTGCTATTAGACAGGTGTGAAAAACACAAGATTTTCAAATACATGTGTGTGTGAAAATACAAGATTTTCAAATACATGTGTGTGTGAAAAACACAAGATTTTCAAATACATGTGTGTGAAAACACAAGATTTTCAAATACATGTGTGTGTGAAAAACACAAGATTTTCAAATACATGTGTGTGTGAAAACACAAGATTTTCAAATACATGTATAATAGAACCTGTCTGAAAGCATATTTTCACTGGTCCCAAGAATATGTTTTTAGACATGCACATTAAGATTTCCAGAAACTTATTTATTATATTCTTAACAGTTCCAAACTAGCATTCGTGCATATGACCAAAGATTGTCAAAATGGGGTAGCTTCTGCATGCATATATAAGCAAACATATAGTCCGTTGATGGCCTATATGACATGTATGTACATGTATGTCCACTGCATGATTTTAAAAAAGTTTTTAGCATTTACATGTACGTTGGAACGCACAGATCCTCAGTGTCATCTACTGTAGAGTGCTTGCTTTTTTATTTATTTGAATAAATGGTGATTCAGCCTCGAATTATCTTCCCTGAACGCCTCGTTTTATATTGGCTATGCATAGTGCTTGCCATGCAATGTCGGAAAGATCAAGGAACGGAAAGCCCGATTGTTTGCACCCATCTATAAAAGCAGTAAAGGAAACGTTTACTTAAGACTTTAGTAAAGTTTACACAAAGTTTAACCTGCTGATTCGCCGTGCTATAGAAGCACAACGCTGCCAGCCATCGATTTAATACACAGTCTGTAATCACGCGTTGTAAAAATTGAAGGAGCGCCAGGTACACAAGTGTGGCGATGACCTTAAGGTTAACGTGTAATGCATTTCTGAAGCTGATTTTTTGACCAGAAATGTTTATCGTTTATAAGTCTATAGCCTTGTACCCGAAAATATTTTAATATATGAAATCATTCTTGTTGGCTTACATTCAAAGCGCACCAGCTTTTTATCTGACCAAATTTTGCTCAATTTTTGATTTGTTTAACTGAAAACCAAGCTGTGAAAATGCGTGGGATGTTAAATGAGGTCGATCTTCTGATTGGCCAATTAATAAATGCGTTTTCAAAATTAATATGTTGTACCACCATCGCGTGGAAATTTGGGCTACAGTTTTGCCAAAGGGCCTTCACGTGGCTTATTAAAATATTGCATTAAAGGGCTTTCTGAGAATCACCTCCACGTTTATATTTTTTTAAAAACCCTTTCAACAGTTAAAGCCATGTGCTGAAACAGTTGTTATGATGAAAAACTGTTTTGAAAAGTTGGAATAGTGTGTGTATAATATATACAATATAACTCGCAGACTGCCGAAATAAATGAGGCAAAGAAACGCAAATCTAAAAGCCTTGCAGTGTTTGCTCGTCGTACCGTCCTTTTGACTTTTTCTCCTTAATGAGCTTAACACACTAAGGGTTTGGCCGCCAAAAGAATTGAGTGACTGTTTCAAACATATCCAAACTGTTCGTCAAGTGAGCGGTCTACCTTTGATACCATTTGGGGCAAACAGGAAGCGTACACCATGGCAAAGATAAGGCATGGCATAGAGTGAGCTAACGGGATAAGACAGGAATATTCAACAACTTAAGGAGATGATGCATTTTTCATCTATCTACTTTGTCATCATCATCAGCGGAAAGGTTCATATTTCTATTTTCATTCGAGAGTAAGGGGAGAAAAAACGTTCTTGTGGCTTGAATTTCAGTCGGGAAACGTACTTCTTTTTTTCAAAATGTCAGCAAATGTTAGGTTTTTAAAAAAAAAAAAAAGTGATGACCCAGCTGCTTTCGTAAAGCCACAACTTGCACATTAGGCTCCGCTGTTAAGCACAAGCCGGCAACGCTTTTCTCGCGTAATTAGATCTGCGCATGCGCTGTTCATGCGCGCATCTAATTACTATGGAAAAGCGTTCGCGGCCTTTTGATGCGATAGAAAATTAACGTCCTTGTGTTGCATGCGTTCTTCAGAGCATTCTGAAGCGTGTGAAGAAATTTGGTATGGTTGCAGAACACTTTTTTCCACTTAGCCTCGTTTACACGACAAACATTATCTTAAGTGGTAAAGTTAAGATTGTTCAAATGTTTTCGTTAAGGGATTTAATGTATTTATTCTTTGAAGTTCTCCATTCATCAAATTTGATTAATAAAAGTGAGGCAAGAGGAAACATGCATGGTGGTCATCTTTGTTTCCATTGAGAATTCACAACTTGTAAAGAACACATGCGTTTACCACTTGCAACGCTATTTTGTGCGCACGAAAACTGTATATGAATTTGCATTAGTTGGCATATGTGTAGGTGTATCACATGCATTATCGTAACAGCATATGGCATTCATTTCTCATCTAATTGTTGTCGGATGACTTCATGAGTTGTCTAACGAAGATTGATCTGTCTTATTCTTTTTTATCTGACAGTGCAGATCTTTACTTTGTATTTATACGGATGTACAAACTCGTTGTATTGTAATAAATGAAACCCCTTTTTTATCTCGTTATTTTTTGTTTGCTCGTTACATGCGAATATTTCAATTGTAATTTTGACAGCTCTCTGAATCATGCAGTCATGCTTATTTTTATAATATATTGCGAGTCGATGGGGTTTGAAAAACATGTTGATTGAACGGCCAAGTTTTTCGAAAAGCCATTGCATATTGCATATGACGTTGATTAATCAGCTCGGGCACAGGCGAATTTTTAATTAATATTAATTTTGATGGTAAAATAGTGGCGGCACTTAAAATGTTTATCCGTTCTAATCTCCTTCCGCTTTCATAAACGGAAGACAAAATAGCATTGATGGGAACATTCATCAGTTCGCCTCGTATGTCAAACTCATCTAATTTATGCACACCATGTCCAAATGGGTCACATTTGATTATAATAAGTCGTACTGAGATAAGACTGTGATTGTTCATTAAAGCAATTCGCGACTAATTATAATACAATGTCAGAAGAATTAAGTGCTGCTGTTGTTGTATAATCATCGGAAAAGATTTGCCAATTTTACATATGCGTATTTAATCTGGCTTATGGTTTTAAAACAACGACATGAATAAAGATAAGGCGATGTGGGTTTCATCATTCCAATGTTCGACAAATGGTACCAAATCAGCTGAAAATTAAGGATGGATTTCCCTCTTAGTATATTTGCCGGTAGACCAAAGTGTATGCTTATCCACGAAAATGCATGACGATAGCCCTTTATATATATAAATTATTCCTGTGCAAATAAAGACGTAGATAAACACAACAGGAAGCAACAGATAATACATTTAGCAGCAACTTCATAGCTTCCAGGAGGGAAAAGTACCATACATGTCCAGAATTAGAAATGGCTTGGTCGTATCCGGAAAAGTTTTAAGAAACTTTTGTTCATTTTATTAATCAATAAAGGAAGCTTAACTTCTGTTATGATCGAGTTGTATTAACGCGAATATGTTTTATCTCACTTAATAAAAAAAATAATCATATAATGTAGATAAACTAGAAAGCTTATTCGCAAGTTCAACTATTTTAAACGGAAACTTGTCTTTTTCATTAAATCTTATAACTGGATATTATAACTTATAAAAAACAGATACAATGCAACAATTAAAATATAGAACTGAGTAGACGTAGGCCTATATCATAATATACCGGTTTCTTAATTTTGTTTCTTGCAATAATCAATCGAGCATAACTTGAAAAAAATATAGTTAGGCAGAAAATGTATTGTGAAATCGTGCGTATTATACATACATGTACTGTAAATATTTATAAGTGATCTAGGCATAGTGTAAAATACACTTTTGAAAACCATGGTCGCATAATGGACCTAAAAGTAATTTTCAGACAGACACAAGATATAATCGTCTCATAAGCATTTTTATTCTATAATATCTATGAAAAATGAAAACAAACAAACCATAATTTACATAAAAGAAACTTTTACATTAGCTAATTTTAATTTTCTGTTTATAGTTGAATATCCACATCCAAATTGGATCTGGCTTCCTATTTTTGCAAAAATGCTTAGAATATATTACACATCACGCATGACTATAGTTAAAATCCACAAACAATCTCATTTTTGTCGTGTCCTCAACCCATGCTGCATTCACACTGAAATAAAATTTCTGCTTTTTACATAAGTAATGTACAATTCATGTTTGTTAATGATTTCTATGTACAAATGGTCAGTGGAATCAAGTGTGACTCGTGGTGTTCATATAACGATCAGGGAACAGTTTTAACGAAAACTAACAACGAGCATTAGAAAAAAAAATCATAGAAAAATACATAAGAGAATATGCGAATGGACGCAGATCTATTGGCTGGAATTTAGATTTAATGTATAAAACTCAATAAAACTAGCGCGATCCCAAAACTATTTTAAGGTTTAATTTGCAGTAGTTTTGTGTAGAATTACGTTAGCGTTAAAATTGCATGACGCAAGTTTTTCAAAGGAAAATTCAGACGTTTAAAATCAACCTGGTTTTAAAAAAGGGGATTATTGCTAATGCGATATAAGTTATAACTATTTAATAACATCGGCTCCAACAATAAAGTTTTTGTTCAGAAAATGTCATTTTTATAAATAAACAAAGTGATAAAAAGACATGAAATAAGGCCAACAATATATCTATACACTAGAAATGGCATAGTCTATTTTTAAGCTAGAGGAATAAGAAACACTGCCGACATTGTATTTCCACCATTTTAAGAGATTCTACCAGTAATTATTTCCAAATATTGCATATGGGGCCTATTGGGGGAAAAAAAGGGTGTGCTCTATAGAAGGGCACCCGGAGGGTTCAACTTTCGTGATTGAACGATGGCACATTATTGACCCATGTTTTTATTTAGGCTAGGCCTATAACCTGTAAGTTGTATCTTGAGCATTATTTAATGCATGGACATTCTTGGAGGAACATTGCGAATGTATACACGGAGTTTTAGTTGTAGGTCTTTTTTCACGGACATATAACAGTTCGATGACACGAAACCAAGTATTGCGAGAGGATTCCGCAATGTTTTCAAGAGTGTCGGTGCAGTAAATAAATAACACGTCAACCGAGGAAGGTTCTTGACATATCAATATATGATAGCGTGACAGGTTCGTGATTAAGTCTTTGACCGCCCTTACTGATATATCTAACCAGAAAATAGGTTTCAAACAATAATAAATATATTAAAAGTACAGATACTCAACAAGGAGAACGATGGCGTGGGACAGATTACAATTTCATCAGCTATTAATCATGAGGAGGTTTGTGGAAAGATAAAAACAAACAAATGGCGTCCACGGTTTTCATATACGAAGCACTCACACGGTGAGAGAACAAAAAATGAAGAGTACTCAAGTCCAAGTTTGCCCGAGTGTTTTGTCACAATGTTTTTGAGGCATGGGTGAAAGAGCCCTACAACCAGGCTCTTCAGAGTTCAGGGATGTAGGAGACTGCTTCATTCATGGATGGACTGCTGCACCCAGCCTCTGTCCATACATGGCGTAGGGAGAAAAGTACTGTGCGGGTCCATATCCCGGGTGGGGTGGGAAGGGGGTGAGAGGTGCCCCAGGCATGGCCTGCAGCGGTGACTTGTAAGGGTGATACCTGTTGGCGGACAGCGAGCTGACCGGGCTCAGGCTGGTGGGGTAAGTCCTGTGGAGTCCCGCTGGACTGGTGAGGGAGGGCGCCATGCTGTAGTGCAGGTGACATGCCCCTAGGCTAACGGCCGAGGGCAAGCTGAGGCTGGAGTTGAGTAAGGGCAAGGCGCTGCTGTCGCTGGCGGACAGGTTGGTATGGGTCCTGAGGTGTTGCAACAGCTCTTCGGAGGTGGTGAAGCGCTTGCCGCAATAAGTGTCCCCGGCTATCCAGTTGCAGACATAGGGCCTGGGGGTGAACATGGAGTGCGAATATATTCCGGAACCCCCCAGACTGAGCATGGGGTTTCCGGCGCTGCTGACACCCAAACCAGGGATGAGGGAGAGTGATGACATGGGGCCCCCCACGCCGCCGAATGCCTTTTCGTGGTTGCACTGTGTGCAGCCGCTGGGGCACGCTGCTCCCCCAGCCGCAAGCTGCTGGGCATTCTGCATGCTAAGCTGGCAGTTGGTGCAGTAGGGGTCCCTACAGATGGGCACCAGGGTGGTGCCTCCAGCCGCCGTCTTCACTCTTGCATATGCAACGTAGGGCGAGAGGGAGGAGGTGGGTGGGTAGCCGGGTTTCAAGGGGTTACCGCCCTGGGTAGCGATGCCTGGTGGGTAAGATGGGCTGGTGGCGGCTGTGTCCACGGGCACGTGCCCCACGACCTGCGTGCATCCGCTGCAGTTGGAGAGAGAGCCCAGGACGCCTCCTGCATGGGACAGGCCGGGGATGAGCTGGCTGGATTTGTAGCCCAAGGGCATATGGGCACTCAGGCCACCGTCCTTAGGCAGGCCTGACTCGTGATGATTCACCTCGACGAACATGTTACCGCAACCGATGCTGATGCGGTTGTGCTGCGAGTGCAGGCCACCGGAAGAAGCCGAGTTCAAAGGGTTGGTGATGGCCGAAGTGACCGCGGTAGTGTCCGATGTCTTGGCCGTGCTGTCCGTGGAAGCAGCTGGCGAGGCCTTGTCACTGTTGGCAGAGCCCGTGCTGGACACGGCTGGGGATGAAGACTTGGACGTTGGCGTCCGGAAACCGCTCTTTTCGTTGTCGCTGCCAGCTTCTTCCTTCTTGATGGATTCGTAAGGCTTGAACGACGACTTGTCCTCACTGTGAGGGGTCGATTTGTCCCTGGACTTTTCGGACTCTTTACTCTGTTTTTCCACGGGAGGAATCAGGGATTTCGTCCCTGGAGTGTCCGCGCCTATGTTGCTGCATGTCTGCGCTAACAGGGCCAACGGACTCTTTTTGGCGTCCAACTGTAAAAATAATAATAAAAAAATCATTATTATTTGGGTTTCATGTAGCTGTAATGATGAGGCTATAGGCCCTTACTGGTACCCCTCTAACCGAACCACTTATCAACATGTATAGGCAGTGGCATTAGGGCAGTTTTATAAACTTTGAGTTTAAGCCCCAGGCCACACTAGGCTGGAACCGCACGTTTGGCAATTAGCCTCACACAAGGCTTTTAATTAAAAAAAATTTTTCGCACGAATTATTAATGTGCAAATTTTAGAATTTAAATGAAATTCGGTGCCCTGGGGCTAACAAGCCTCTATATATGTATAATATCATGTTCTTTGCATATATACATGCATTAAATTATTTGCATGAACTTTTGAAAATAAAAGTTTCATACATGAAAAAAAAACTATAAATATTTGTTATAGCCTACACTTATTATAGTAATTATACTTGCAAAGTCTAAATATAATTTATAAGTCTAAAATTTATAAGCCTATTATTAAAAAAAACATTGCACTTTTTCAGATATCCTACATGTAATATATAGCGGAGTATGAAGCGGTATATAAACTTTCCATAGGACCTTATCACTAACTTATAGATGCATGCATGGTTTCGCAATGATATAATTTAGTCCATATAACTATTTCACACAAGTATGACATATTTTATATTCTTTCGCGTAATTATGTATATCATAATGAAATATATACCAAGCGTATGCAACCTTTTCTTGTAGGCCTATTTATTTGAGAAAACTGCTAAAAGCCTATTTAAAAAGCACTGTTGCTTTTACATATAACTTCTGTAAAGTTTATACATTAAATATACTGTAGCTATGTTTATTTTCAAAACTTTGTTTACTGGCGTTTAATTACTGTAAATCTTAAACGGCGACTTCACTACGGCCGGTATTTGGGTGTAACGGTTTTGCAACAGATTTGGACCGAAACAATTTAAGTCTTCAAATTTGGACGCTAAAAAATTGTCAAAAATGAAATAAATTCAAACTCACGTAAGAGCTATTTCCTACTGGATGATGCCAATGATGGACTTGTCCACGGGTTGATTGCTATATAAGCGAAATCACAAACGAACACTTAGATATGGTAATATTGAAAAAAATGATATACATGTGTGTAAAAATAAAATCAAAATGCCGTGAAAAAAAAAAAATAGTTAGGCCTAACGAAAAATTCAATAAAAAAATGTGAGAAATTTTGTACCAAACAACCCGTGACAAGCCCTAATGCATCGTTGTTCCAATTAATGTGTAACAGGCTAATGCTAATACAGAGAAGCTTCATATTCTTGGGTAAAGTTTTGCAAATTTTACACCTAACGGATTTTGGCATAAAGTGTAGATGGGCCTATACTAAAATATCTATTTTCGCTTATATATATATATATACTGCATTGTTTTGTTGAATTTTGGAAGAGAAATTATTAACAAAGTTTGTTATTACACGTGTTTCCAAAAAAGTTAGGATTTTTTAAACGGCACGCAAGCCGTATTGGAAACCGTTCGTAATAACTTTAACCACTCTGCGGCGCTAGTGCCTTCATGTACGGCAAGCTATCCCTCCAAACACACGTCAATTCGCATTACCCGAAGAACACGATATTTGATCGATAAATCTGCCATTCGGATGCTAACTTTTAAACAAGTTTCGTACGCTTATCCCACAAGATTTTTTATCTTCAAAAAAATTATATTTTAGAAAATCTAAACTTACAAAAAAAGTTAATCGAGCATTCATAACTTTTTTTCACCAAAGCATTTTTTTCTTCATTTCACATCCCAAAACCTGCGACCTTTTATATTTGCTCATTTTTACAAAATATTATAAACTGTATTTTTGCACTCACCGTGGTTGGTAGCGGCGACAGATATTCTGGCCGTAGATACTGGTTGCCACTAGGTGTCAACATTTTAAAATAGTTTGAATCGTAAGTCACGAACGGAGAAATTTTTCTCCTTTTCGCGAGCAAATCCAACGTATTGTGCAGGGCTGATGGAAGTATCGCCCTTTTTTTTTATCTTCTCTCCTACGCGTACTTTCCAATAGGAAATCCTATTCCGAGAGTCTCGTTTCGCCACACAGAACAGAAAGAGCAGGGAAGAAAAATCGCACCTAAAATTCACCGAAATTTCCTAGATGGTCCTTTAACGTGGTGTAAACGTCGAAACCGACAGTAAAATTGACCTAAGCTTGCGTTGTAAAACGACCGGAGAAGTGGAATCGCGGAGCGCTAACAAACTGCTGCACATCACGTCTTCGCATCCGATCTCATACTGAAACGCTGCGTACTGCTTTCTGTTTGATGCCTGCACGTAGAAGGGGGGGGGGATAACGATGTCAAGGCACGACGGACACTCAGCGCCACCCGGCGACAGAAAACGAATTGTAAACGGGGAAAAGATGGGAGGGGGGGATGAAAGACGAACCGCGCGTTTTACCTGAAGTTCAAGACGAATGCGTTGTTTTTTGCCTCCTGCAGTGCGTCTGTCTGTAACTCCGTTTGCCGCCGACCAATCGAGAACGACTTACTTTGACAGCTATCGTTATGATTGGTTTATGCCATTTGCGTGACGTCAACAAATATTACGCTGACAAGTTGGAAACGTGACAAGCACCAATCAGATTGCGCAGCTGGTAATGGTTTGGCAGGCGGCCAGCCGTCAATTTCAGGACCTGATCCATCAACCCCCCGTCAACGAACGTCTATCATACTTGATTTATGTCACCTTTTGTTGTTGCCGACCTAAATCCCCGCTTCCCCCATCCCCTAACTTATGTGGATGGACTGCACGCCAGGGGGCAGCACCGTGCAAACGAAGGCGCTGCAAGCTTTGATATATGAACCGGATGGAGTGCTTGGACCATGTGGGACGTGGTGTACTAAATGGGGAAAGGGATGAACGATTGTGCTGCTTGGATTACGTACGCGTTTTGAAAGTGCATCAAAATGTGCTACGGAGAAGTTGATCGTTATAGTCTGTTTCTATTATTTCCATCCTTGCATTCTCTCTCTATAACATTGTTTCAAACTTTTTCAGATTACCATCTAGTTTTGCAAACTATAATAATTGTGAACGCCGTACACGGTACATCTATTAAGAAAAATGTGTGGGATTCGTAATAAATGCATTCAAATGAAAACTTGTATGGGGGCCGTCCATAAATGACGTATCGGACTAAGGGGGGGGGGGGTTGGAGAAGTCTAATTCTTTCACAGAATAAGATAACCCCAAATAACCAATAGATTTTTAAAAAAATATTACTTCAAAAAAGTTCTGAGAATTTTTTAAAAGCTTTTATTTAGCTTGATTTAGAGTTTGTATGTTTGTTTCAACTACTTTGAAGTCGTTTTTGACCAACTTTCACTCGTCCTAGAGAGCTCAAATTTTGCGTACCCCTTATGAAAAAAAAGTGATTGTCAATTGATTGCAGACGAATTGTTTGCAAACTGGTGATATTTGTTTCAAAT
>JAQGCC010005381.1:0-11606 GCA_034698905.1 Xestoiulus laeticollis
CCTTAACGAAAACGCATTGGAAAAACATACAGTGCTGTCAATGTGGTTAACATTAAGGGAGCATTAAGGGAGGCGTGCGCAATCCTTCTAATGCTTAATTTGTGTCGATAAGCTTTTATCAGATTATTACGTTTTATTAAAACCTTTTATTTAACTTGACCATTTAGTTGTCTGTTTCAACCTTTTTCAGGTCCACTTTTATCAACTTTCACACGTCCTAAAGACCTCAAATTTTGTGTGCAGCTCAGTTTCATGGTACATTTTAAATTATCAAATGTGTACATTTCGTTAACATTTATTATTAAGACCAAAAATTGCAATTTTAGATTTAAAAATGCATTTAATAGTGTCATCGTAGAACGATTACGATAGCGTTTCGTATCTTTTGTAATATAGGCCAACAGTGAAACCTGTGAATAGCGCACCCTTTGGGTTGCGTTTTTTACCTTCTTAATTTCCAGAGCCATGCAAGTTGACTGCATTATGATACGTGAAATCGAAAAGAATAAGCTGGAATAAGCTAAAATAAATGTTTCCAGACAAGATGACTCAAGGATAAAAATTAATCGAGGCTAATGATTGGCGTGAAAATTTAAAAAAAATTGTTTTAGTTGTTTGCATATAGCCTACTTGTAATCGAGCATTTTAATTTTCGTATACGGCGACGTTAATTCACAAATTCCTAATACGGTTCTTTAAAAAGATAGTGTATAATGTCTTGTCCTAACAACACAACAAGATCATTGGACATTTACTTTTTGAGAATACTGTTTTAGAGTTTCTGCAGGGATTTCCATGGGATCCATCCACAATGTCCGTTATCATTTTTCCATGATTATATTCTCATTGTGTTCTTGCATTTCTGGCATTGTCGATGTGGCTCTTGTTTAGAGCATTCCAGTCACGCGCTCAATGAGGTGCATCCCGAACCTTCTTTTCCTTGTCTGGGATCTTCCGGTGTCCATACTTTGGCCACCATGGTGCCCGAATGGTTGGGCTGCTTCTCATTGGTCCAAGACAGGGAATGGCCCGCCAAGGGAGCGTAGCCACTATTACCTGTGGAATTATAAAGATTGGGAAATCAGTACCAAGGATTTGTGTGTTCAAGGAGTCCGGAAATGGCGAGGATGAAGAAACTTCCCCACAAGAAACTGATAATGTTAAGGAGAGTCTACAATCAAAAAAATTATCACCTTAAACAATTTAAGGTGCGCGCAAGAACATGCAGTGATATGTGTCCGAACGTGCATGTATACATTATTTCCTATAAAAAACTAGCGTTGAATCCCTAAAAATAACAAGTGCATGCCAAGGTTCTATATTGCATTGATCCGAACCTATTTCATTGTAACATGTAAGCATTCCTACAGTAGATCAGAATTTTTCTTAAAAAACATTAATTTCAAATATGAATTTAATATAAAAATCATCATTGTTTGTGTTTTAGATAAACTTAATTGCTTATAATATCTCAAAATATAAACAATGGAATAATCTTAAAATCATACTTACATTACATATACAATTTTGGAAATTATTTTCACAGTTACAGATACATGCAAATTTTGAGAAATATAATGTATACCATGCATAGAATAGTTTAAAATGAAAATTTTAGTAGGAATATTTATCTAAATACCTCTATTTGTAATTCACTATATTTCTAATAGAACACTCTGTATTAAATTTCGTCATGCATAGGTGATCTTTTATAATTAATTTTAGTATCTAGAATAATTTCAGATAAAGAGATTTAATTGTATGTACAATTTCGAAAAGATTCAAGATTCTTAAACATTTATCATTTTACCATGAGCAAGTTTAATCTAATCAGATTCTTATTACTTGCAAGGGGTAAGCACAGTCTGCTGGAATAGTTTCGTGACCATTGCTATATTTTTTAATTTAATTTAGAAATCAATATAACGTGATTGGGTTCCTACAGTGTATATACTGTACGTCAGTTTTTCATTTAAATTCTAAAAAAAAAGCTAAATATACTATAAGCTATAAATTTTATCCCTTCACTTTTTTAGGAATACGGTTCATGTGCTTCATATTTAAAGAAACATAAATTATTTCATAAGTGGTTCATGCAACGAATAAAATACATTAATGTGAGATAGTAGAAATTTCAGTTTAGGGACTTCTATGAATGTTCGTCTTTCTACAGGTATTATAATGTGGTCTCTGTGGTTGCAGGAAATTCAAAGGGCAGGAAAGCTTAACTTCAGTACAGTTTCGATGTCTATACCATTTGTTTAATTGTACCTTATATATAATTACGTCACGGACCGTATTACGTGACTTTTAATTCATTGTTACTGATGCGGACTAAAATCTGAGGAATTCAACCGATTAAATAGCATGAGCCCCCCAAAAATGTTAATAAGGAGGTCTATCATAACCTATGCAATTATAAGAAATGTGAATATTGACCGCATTGAAGCAAAAAAAAAATTGATACAATCCCACATTCCATGCATTTTCTCGTGCAAGACCCAAGGACCTTCATGCATAGGTTGCATGACACCGATTTCTCTTACTTCTGTGGCACTGGATGATGATTTTCTTGGGTTGGTCCGCAATCTGACTATGGTGCGTCTCGTTAGAATGTCTGTCCACGCTGACCATCTCTGTAAGGAACCCAATGTAGCCAATGGCCAGCCTCAGGGTGTCCACTTTGGAGAGCCTCTTTTCATAGGGCAGTGTCGGGATGTGGGTACGCAAGCCCTCGAAGGCATCGTTGATAGACTGCATACGTTTTCTTTCTCGAAGATTGGCCGCTTGTCTCTGATGCACTTGCTGCTGTGGACATTTGCGTTTCTTGCGTCTGTGCCTCAGATTCTCCTGGTCTGAGCTATTGTCCAAGGAGTAAGGTGAACCACCACCAGAAGAGGAACCACATGAATCGTAGGAGGATGCATCCAACTCCAAGTGATTTTCTAGAAACTGTCGACTTATGCTCTCCAAATCCAAATTCTCCATGACTAATTTCTAGGATTTTGTTTGGATGAGAAGCCCGAGATTTTAGAACGGCATACCAGAACTAGCGAATTCCGGTGGTTAGGACACAATACCGGAAAGAGGCAATTGACGTCGGTTACGACACGTGCCGGACACACGACTGACACCGGACACGCGTGCAGGAAGAACGAAGGATGGGACCCAAACGCGTGCCTGGGAATAATGGACCAGAACGACCAATGGGAAAGCAGAATTCGTTGTTAGATGGTATTAGCCCCTCTATTATGCGATTGACGATTGATTGGGGGTGTTTACACATGGCGCGTGCGTGGCGTGTGTCTGACGCTCCGCCCATTGCGCATGCGTGTTAAGAGAACTGATCAAATTTACGGCTGTTGAACGAGGATATCCGGGGATGGTGTCCGGGCTTTTCGTACACTGGTGACAATAGACTGTCCAATGTTCCCTTTTCAGGTTTTGGACTTGCATTTCCATGACAGGGGTTGCACGCAACTGCTTCCGCCATGGAACATGTGCAACAAATTGTTACTATTGGATCAATTCAGTTTACTTTTAATGCAAAATGCAAGTGAATGCATTGGTCCTATTTTCGGAAATTTAAACTATACTTCAGAAGATGGTTTAATTAAAAAAGGAGATTGCTCATTTTATTCATCAATATTCTCTCCAATTTTTGTTAGTTATATATGCAGATTGCAGAATACTAAACTGCAAATAAAGTCTAAAAGCAGTACACGAAAAAAAAAAACATTTTAATTTAAATTAAGAAGCATCCTTCGCAATTCTTTTGTTTACTATATAACTAACTTATTTATATTAAAATAATTGCAACTTATTTTAAGATAAAGCTGTGATCAGGATCAGCTACACGGGCTTGAGTGCAAGTATGTGTATATGTACATGTATATCAAAGCTATATGTAAATAAATGTTTAAAATTATAAATTTCTATAAAAAAAATATAAAAACATGTTTAACATTATTCGGGGGGAAATGGCTTTGAAAAATTTAACATTTTAGATATATTGGACCTGCTTTAGAGGGTAATGATCGAGCCGTAATATGCATATACAATGTAAAGTTAATGTTTTAACAACAGTAGCTTAATGCCTTAATGTTTAATGCCTGGTAGCAAATTTGCTTATAGTGGATATACTTGTTATTTTTTTACACAATGTACTGAAAAACAGTTATAAAAATGGTCGTATACTTGTTATATACACATCTATCTTCTTTATTTTAATTTAACGATATGCATATTTGTCCAAGACTAGGCTTTCCGTGTGGCCAGACTGTTATGCAAAATGTTTAACATAAGAAGAAGACACAAAGAGTCATTAGAGGGTCCTTTAGAATTGCTAAACTATAGGACCTATTATATCACACCCACCGTATAAAATTGTTTCACCATCAGCCGTATCGAATCTGTAGCATTAAGGTTTGGGTTTGCTATGAATGACGCAATTGGCCTCACTGGGAACCTTACTGATACAAATTCTGTGCTAATACTGAACAAAATAGCGGGGGAATGGCTATGGGTCATCCATCATTGGGGGAAAAGACGAAATGGTCTATAGCTGCAACAGGCAGTAAACCTCAAGGATGAAACCTTTATTTTCAGGTGTCCTTTAGTTTACAATGGATTTTTTTGGAATTGCCTATAGTATAGTCTATGCATTAAGCAATTAGACCAAACAGTTCAAACTGTTGGAACAAAAGCTTGAAAATAAAAATTTCGTGGAATCTTAATTTAAGATGCTTTGATTTGACTGTATAGTTCAAACTTTTAATAATGACATCACTGATGAATTCCAACTTTTTTTGTAGTAACATCACTGATGAATTCAAACTTTTTTTGTAGTGACATCATTGAATAATTCAAAATCCAGTATCTACATATTTTATTCAGTACACAATTGTTTGTGAACGGTTTCTAGTTAATGATGAAGTGAACATGTTTTCTCGAGTGTCAGTTGTTTATGATATCGTGTATCCTCTTCAAAAACGCTATTAAACATTCCATTTACTCCATGAAAATCAACTCGAGCCATTGAATTTTATACAGGTTGGGATTTAATCTAAACTATTGAAAGTGCAAGTGGAGGTGGAGGCGTGTGCACACGTTCAGACACGGATTTTGGCCTTAAAAAACAGATATCAGATAATATTTAACTAGGAATCACGCATGCCTAGGACTATGTACACATGGGTGTAGGCTTTTCACTATGAATCTAAGCTTGAACTCTGGGGTCGACCCCTGAAATCCCCTCTTGGAGGCGCACGAACGCATCAGGCATTTGTCACACAAGCGCACGTGTCACACTGATAAAACGTCCCTTGAATCAACTTTGTGGAGTGATGACGATGTTGACATCAGATTACAGGTAGATCACTTGTTGCCTTTGGGGTGAAGGTGGCTGTAGCATTTGGTGCTGGAGACATACATGTATCTACATTTTTGAATTTTTTACTAGCAAACAATAAATCACAAGAGCAGAAATGATGTATTGCACCTGCTTTGAAAGAGGTGGTCAACCTGTGAAATACCCCTGGAGAAATAATTAAGTTACAATGCAGTGCTACTGATTGCTACCATGTTTAATGGCAACATTGGTGCAATGTACATGACATGCATGCATGTTTTGTGTGTGCTCGATTAAAAATACACATGTAACATTGCTCCTTTGAAATTATAATTACACGTGATTCTACGGTATATTTCATTCAATTAAAAATTTAGTTCTGTTTTATTGTCCAATATTCTGGTATGGTTAATGTTTATAAATCAGCATGAAAACATAAGATTGTGATACCCCAAATCCTGTGAATAGCGTAAACCATTGGGACCAAATCAAAAGTTGTGTTATTTGGATGGATAGAACGTGCAATTTACAAATTTTGGTGCAATCAAATCCTGTTGAGAATAAAATGTAAAACTAAGTATAAAAACTTGGGTGCTGTAACTTAGGTACAATGCATGTACATGTACAATTTTATATAAACACAGGGGTGTAGTGAGAATTGAGCACCATTTCTTGTGCTATATGTACTGTATATGTTGGAAAATGTTGAATAGCACTGGTTTATAGGCTTCTAATTGTCCAACTTATTCAAGCACCATCATTATTTTACGTTAACTGTTTGTAATTTGGAGTGGGATTACACAATGCAGAATAGGATTAAAGATGGCCGCCAACAACCTTTTATATCCTTTTCACGAATCTGCCCTTGATTTCATGAAAATGGCAGGGACGTAAGTGTTTCAATAGGACCCTCGTAACTTTCCAGCTGGAAGCTTTTTAGACCTCACAGGAGTCTCTACATGTACACAGCCGTTCTTTCTCCTCTCAAACCACTTCTCTTCCAAAATCCTATTAATTTCACCTTTTTTCACACCTATTCAATTTTGGATTTTGCAGAATGGCTGATTAAACTTGAACCCAATTCAGACCTACTTTTGGATTAGTATATGGCTGACTACTCCTTGATTCAAAGAAAATCTCTCGCCTGTGTATTCGTCTGGGGGAGTCGCGTTTGGGGTTGGATATATACGCAAGATTATAACCAGGACCATACACTGACATGATTAAAACCGCTGGGATTGTTACATCTGTATTTGGCGACTTAGTACAAGCCCTTGCTTTAACATGGAATTGCATGGCCACATAATGCCAAAAACAGTGTGGTCCTTCGAGCATTATTATATCTTTATACATAAAGTATAGATGTATCTTTTTTCAGTTAATTGCAATGACATTATCATGCTTTAAATCGCTGCAATTTTTATTATTTAAATCATAACATTAATGTGAATTGGGCCAATAAGTTTCATTTCATTGTGATCTAGAGTTTGTATTTCTGTAAAGTAGAGAAATGAAAGAATATATAATGCTGGAAATGATGAATATCCTCCCTTAAAAAAATTAAACTTACAAATGTTGACTTTAGCATCCCGTTAAATAATTTCAAGAAAAACATAGGGAGTTAACGAAATATTCTGATTTCGTACTGCTGTACTATTTTTCCTAGTTTTTTTTTACAAAGGCCCTTTTGCAGGCCTTATGCAGACGTTCCCATTTGACGGTCTGAAGGGTCCTTGGGGGAGTCTTGATCCTTCAACCGCTCACCTCTTAAGTCCTTCATAATAGGGTCCCACTTAGAAAGTCCTTGACATTTTCTGGGTGCTGCCTATCGTGGCTTAGATGCTCATTTTATGGAGATTTTTTATCCAATTTTTAACAACAACAATGCTCTGAATCCAACGGCTGCGTTTATTGTTCAAGCCAGACCATATGCAATATGTTCACTAAAAAATCTCCATTATTGAGTTTTATAATAAAATAGTCGTAAAATATCACTACATCTTTATTTTCAGCTTTTCGGAATGTTCCTATAGTCGAAATTTGGAAATTATTGCATATATGCCATTTAGGGCTTACATTTACACATACATGTACATACATGCCCACATTTGCATGTGCATTAATGTACTATCAACAACGTTTCAACATTTTTTGTATTTTCATGAACTTGTATAACTGTTTCTTTTATAGTGTGCTTAGGATCATATGATTTGCAATATTATTGCAGCTGCGAGATGTTCTAATGTATAACTTTTTTGTATATTGTAAGTATGTTTTTTTTTACTTTTATAATTAATCGTTCAATAGCCCAAAGCTGTTCATATATTTTTCTGTACGCTACAGTGTATTTATCTTAATTTTTTTTTTAATTGTCCAATTCTCCGTCCTCTGGACTCATGCATGTGCCAGAACTCAAATATGTTGTTTTGCATGCATACAATCATCACCCATAACCATTGATGTTTACCTTATTGTTTACGAAGGTTATACCAAAAGAGGGTTATGGGCTGCCCTTGCAGTCGTCAAACTCTGTATAGGCCACCAGGTGGCCTAGCGCCACCTGTCCTTTGCATATATGCACATAAACTGTACATGCATGATGAACAAAGGTGGAGGAAATGGGAATCCTTTAATCGATATAAAAATTAGCATGTGCTCAGCTTTTGGTTCTTCAAATCCTGTTAATTCATAACATGACAAGATGAAAATATTGAAAAGATTGAAATTTACTTAGCTGTGAGAGCTATACAATAAGGAGAAGAAAAATAGGAGGTATATGCCACATTTACATGCATATCTCAGTCGCCTCGTCAGTCAAAACCCTGAAGTTGTTCTAAACTAAACTGACCTGACCAATGTCCTTCTGCAGACCGCACCTGCAGGTTGCTTTCTTTTTTTGACGACCAGTAGGTAATTTTTTCCTGTGCAATATGTTCCAGCTCTGAGCAGAAATCAGCTGTATAGCTCAACTCACCACCAAGAAAATTACATCTTGTGCCTGTCTAATTAACACGAATGACCCCCACACTGGTCCGTGCCTTACTTTTATTTTTAATTCAATAGCCTGCAGCGATGCCACTTTGACATTCCAGTCAGCAACTACGAGCGACCTCTTGGGTCATTCCTTCGTTGCGGGTATTATACATGTATAAGGCGGTCTAAAGGCCCTAGGTCTAACCAAAGGTCAGCTGACGAGTTGGCATTCCTAAATGACAGACCTTCTCATGTCTACATGTATCTCAACTAGACCTTGACCTTGGTGTAGGTGTGGGTGACACTGATAGAAATGTGAGGGTCACAAATTAATAACAGAATTTTCGTATAGATCTATTCAGGTAGAGTTCTTAAAAAATTGAAAAATGGTACCAATTATGATAAAATAAAATTGGGAATATACAGTACATGTATGAGATCTCTTTTACTAAGGTTTAGTAATTTTAAGCGGGGATTAAAATGACCAGAAATTATTGTACCTGCACATTGTACAGGTAACATCAATTTGATGCAATTAATACTTGCATTATTTCATAAAAGCAGTTACCACGATAGTGATCATACAGCTATCATATCATATACATTTATTTTAATAGCCAAAAGTATACATTATATTCTAATGCAGATTATGATTTGGTAAAATTATGCCTCAGATAATTATTTCATTACATACATGTACATGTACATGGAATAATTTAGGACATTCTCATACATGTATAGTATGCAATGTGGGATAGTGCTGAAGCCAGGTAAAGGTAATACTGTTTACATGAACATGTATGGCCAAATGATGCCTGAATTCGGCCAACTAACGGCTAAACTTTTTTTTTGCTTATATTATCAGGTTTAAAAAAAATCAAAGATAATTCGAAGCTATCATTTTGCATTTAAATGACATTGGTGCACCTCGTATACACAGGCCTAAGCAACGTCTTCTATTTTCACACCTGCAATTACTTTGCAGGCTTGTCTGTCAACAGAGTGGGACACACGCCTGTGCTTGATTTTGTACTAAGTCAACTTCGGGGGATTTTTTTACGAATCTGGGGTTGGTGATGTGTATTTTAGATAATCGAAAAAAAAAAGGTTGAAAGAAATGTATTTTGCATATAGGGAGTTTGGGTGGGTATGCCATGATGTGTACACTTTGTAACACGCGCCAAATGACAGTTTACAACTCTTCTATCTTTATAAATAAACATTTCAGAATTGACAATATTCCAGTTCGTCTGGAGGCAATACGTGATATTTGAATTTTGAAATTAATGTAGTTGTCGAAGAATTTTGCATAAAAATATATCATGTGCTCTCGGTGACCTAAATTAGTTATAATACATGTATATAAAATAATGTTGTACTTGTTAGAGTCTAATTTAGTATTAATCTTTTAGTTACACACTTACATGACCATGAACATTATATTCAAAACTGTCGACAAAATATGACGAAATATGCATCCTTTGAAATTTAACTTAAATCGTATTTCTTTTTCTCAGTATATATATTACTAGATTATTATAAATTGCAAATTTTAAGATAAAAATTATGGTGAAATAAATACATATTATCATCTTACATTATATATATCGTGGACCTAGTGTATTAATTTAAGCTATTTTGATTCCTAGTGCATTTACACTATTAAATAATTTTTGTATAAATTATAATTCTACATACAGTATATACAACATGTATGTACATGTATAAATTTTATAAAAAGAAAAAAATATTAAAAACTACTTTCCAAATTGTGTATCTTTAATAAAATTTTATTCTTGCTGCTATAAATCATCCTAGTTATTTTTTGTACACGATTTCGATAGTTTTATTCATATTATAGTCAATACATATCAATTATTATAATATCGTTTACAGATAATTGCAACATTTTTTAAGAAAATGCGATAAATATTTAGTGAAGCATATTGCATGGATTTATATTAATATACATGTATGCAACTACATTACATTAAATATAATATTAACTATACAATTTTAGGACTAAAGATATTTACAAAAATATTATAATTGATATGACGGTTTTATATAAGCTATACGTTGTTAAGTGATCTAGTATTTCGCTATAATCACTTGTGAGCAAAATATCATTGCAATTTTGGCGATGAATTTTCTTGATATAGCGTAGGTTTATAAATTACTTGGAAATGAAAGTGTTTCATGGTTTTTTTAGCGCTTTAAGGGTTAACTATATTGGCAGTTGGTGTCGACAACCCTCATCGTTGCATGGTCGGAGGACTCGTATTTTCCAAGTCAGATGTTCATTTCTCACGTTCCACATCTCTCCCATATTCAGTCGAATGAGATAAAGCTTTCTTAGTTTGTCACATCATATGTTCGGTTCTCATGAGTAGAAACTTACCTACAGTATACCAGTACATTTAAGCTTCGAAAGCTTAGGCCTATAGCTTCTTTTACCTTGTGTGTTTAATATTTACCCAGGAAGAATTTTCGTCTCTGCCCATTTTTAATCAGACTTTGTCCATATCGAAAACCACTCCACCATTTCATAACGAATTTATCTTTCAATTTTATGTTATTTGTGCAATTTTCCCACTTTCTATATATTATATTAAACTAACGTTAATAAAGATATTATTACACTGTGTAATAAATTGTATCACCGTGAAATACCTATGTTTACATTATATATTGAATTTGCGCATTAGGTAATGGACAAGGTCTGCGTTACGTGCAACGCCCCCTTGTGGTAGTAAGTTGCAATCTTTGTAGGGTTTAGATCCGCGGTTTTAACACAGAATCACATTTGAAATAATATCTAGCGATCTAGTCATGATACCAAAATGAAACTTTGGAAGGTTTAAGATAATGGTACAAACTAATTTTTTCGAATTTTTTCTAAAATTTAATAATAATAACTTTTTGAAATATTATTGAAGAAACCATCTTCATTGCTTGATACTGAAACCTCCTCTCACCTACAAGTTTTCAATTTTTATTTGCCGCTACGTAGTGGCGCTACCTTCTCGCGCATGCGCTGTTTTGTAATGCGGACAAAGCTTATACTTTCCACTACACGTTTACTGCACTTAAACATGCAATATGCCTACATACTTCACACATACAACACAATACATTACTTTACTGATTCCATATAGGCAATGCAAAATGTTTACTAAATTGCTCATGAACATACATGTAATTTCATTAAGGGGGAACGAAACACCTTTAATATGGGGAAATCGTAGAACGAATACAGCTCCTGTTTTAATTTAAATTTTTA
>JAQGCC010005382.1:0-11606 GCA_034698905.1 Xestoiulus laeticollis
AAAAACTGTTCGCACGATGGAAACTGCAATCGTGACAGAAAAGTCGCGGCTTTATTGGCTCCGTGAGAACGGGGCTTTACCATTTTAACATACGCAAAACGTAGAATGGCACATCAGCGCCTATTTGGCCAACACCACCCTTTTGAAACAAAAGCATTAAAACATTTATACACACGAGTGCCTTTATTATGAGGTTAAAGGTTTTTAATAAATTATTATGCTATACACAACATACTTTTAACAACTACCTTCCCCCTTTAGCAAAACGCAGAATGGCACATCATTGCCTATTGGCCCATTTTGAAACCCATCCCAAAAGCAATACACGCAGGGTCTATCGTGAAGGGTTCACTGTCCTTCAGTCGTTTTTACGACGAATAAGTGCTCTTTTTCCCCCCTATTAAACTGTTATTCACTTCCAAAGACCATATACTAGTATACACGACGGGGGACAACGTAATAAATGCCCAAATTTATTGTATCTTTCATAAAATAAAAAAAAAATAAAAAACTAAACATGTCGTCCTTACCTCATAAAAGCCTTTCGTTCCTTCCATTCTCCAGTTTTTCCCACGGCCAGTAAGCTCGAATTCAATGTGTCTCGCTGTGTGGGCTCTCCGCTTTTTTGCACTTTCAAGTTTTTCAACCAAAAAAAACGGGAAACTTTTTTGGTTTTCGTCCCAAAAAAAAAAAAAAGGCTGCAAACATTTCGGATATTTTCGTTGTAAAAAATTAGAATTACAGCTTGTCACGTGCCGAAATAACGTTCGAAAATCGTGCTTTTTTGGAACGCGTTCCAGACGGGGGCGGCCATGACAGTTGTGCAGGTTCTGTGGCTCGGTGCTGGTTTTGGGGTGAGTTTTTCAAAGTTAGCCCTGCTTTTTACTTCTGTTTCCTGGCGATTAATAGTAAAGGAGGTTTTTCTGCTCAATGAAATGCGGACGGATGGAGAGAGGCTGTTTCGGTCGACCGACTCAACTTCGCCTCCAAAAAAAAAAAAAAAAAAAAATAAAAAACCACCCTCGCTAACCAATAGGCAGTTTTTCATTCATGAAAAATGGAACGCCGCATTCCACGCGCTCTCCGGGGCGACCTCTGGCGGACAGCCTAGCGCGTGTCCACTGGAAGCCATCTTGAATTGGGCTTCCACATTTTTAATTTCAATGATTTAGATTACGTTTTGTGCTGTTTTAATGAAATTTTAAACGATTTCATTGGCAGTTTTAATGATTTTGTGATTTTAACATCTGTTTCATAAGCTTAATTGAAGGGCAGTTTCTGGGAATTTTAAAGTGATTATATCGATTGGATTAATGATTTTAATGCTAGTTTCATTGAATATAATATCAAAAATCATATTAATGTAAATTTAGATGACTATTTTACATGTTTTTGTGATTTAAAATACAGTTTAAGTAATTTTGTTTGACAGTTTAAACTAATTTCATGATTTTAATGCTAATTTTATTAAATATAAATACAATTTTTTGGTTAGTATAGTATACTCTGCGATTTGTTATTAACAATCATTACAACTATACATACGTAAAAATCACTATTGCTACACTTAAAATCATCAAATTCATTATAAAAACCTCATTTAAAATCATTAAAATTTAACCAAAAAATTCGATTTTTTGTCGCATTCCCTGCGAAACGCGACATGTGCGATGGTTTCTTGGGACAAAATTACGATTTTACCTGCGAAGAGCGCACGTCAAAGCATGCTACAATGAAATTTCACCCACGAGGAAATCCCAAAATGAGGGCGATAAATGTCAAATAAAATACACAGCTTAGTGAATGCATGTTTACCATTTAGAAAAGGGATTTAGATACATGCATGTACACCCAATATAAAGTAAAAATGGCTACATCTACAAAGATGCACTTGTGTATACGAGATTATATTTGTTTTCTATATGTATTTTTCGGTTTTGTTTATGTTAAAAACCATTTAAAATTGCAATATATATATTTATGCATCTTCATTAGGATAATAATATCTGATTCATTATGGTCATCACCTTAACTGAACCTTCATATAGCACACCCCACGGTTCGGCCCCAATGGGGTGCGCTATTCGCAGGTTTCCCTGTAATTCCTCATTAAAATAGCCTTTCTTCGCCAACTAACCATATGATCCCAATTCAAGATGGCGTCGCCTTATTTCTCCCTGCTTTTCAGCCGTGTGTATATACTGCAAAACTCGAGTCGTGGGGGTAGTTTTCCCGTGTATGAGCGAGTGTCTGGCACTGGTACAGTGCGTGTGAGTGAGATCAGTGCCCTTGCTCGCCATTGGCTGCATTCCTGGCATTCCTGCAAAAAAGGCCTAGAAAAAAAAAGCATGAATGAAGAGCGCTCCCATTGAAGCATTGAAGCATTGAAGCAGCAGCAGCAGCCTTCTTCAGTTTTTTCCTCCTCCTCCTCCTTCTTCTTCAATTCCTCCCTTCTTCTCTTCCTTCCCTTTTACCATTCCATTCCTCCTCCTCCTTCTTCTTCCAGATGACTTTTTTTTAAGCCTCGTTTTGCAGCATTTTCAGAAAGCACTCAATTCGTCCTTCGCCTTTTCCTGTCAATGAACGCGTACCACAAACCACGTGAATGGGAAACGAAGTGCATTGTGGGGATTAAGGTTGGAAACTAGCACTCGGCTCTCGCTATAACGAACGGTTTGTACTGAAAGGCTTAAACAGGAAAGTTATAGGCATTTGGGACGGGAGCAGCCATTCTGTTCGTTATATCGAGCGGTTCCTTCTATCAGAACATTCGTTATAAGAAGAGGCTATAACATTAAGACTATAGACATTGTAGATGGGGTCAGCCATTCTGTTCGTTATATCGAGCGGTTCGTTTAACTGAGAGGTTAAAACATTATAGGCATTTTGGTCAGGACTGGATAATCTATTCGTTATATCGAGCGGTTCCGTTATAAGGAGAGGTTAAAAAAACATGAGTTATAGGCATTTTTGTCGGGACCAGATAATCTATTCGTTATATCGAGTTGTTCGTTATACGGAGAGTCTTTACAAATAAAGTTCACCATCTGGCACTTTGCCCCCTGCCACATGGCATACTATACATACTATACATGCTGACTGCAGGGTAAGGAATTGAATTGAGAGGTTGAAACATAGGCATTTTGATCGGGACCAGCCATTCTGTTCGTTATATCGAGCTGTGTGTGATACGGAGAGTTTAAAACATGAGTTATAGGCATTTTGGTCGGGACCAGATAATCTATTCGTTATAATGAGAGGCTAAAGCATGAGTTATGTAGGTATTTTGATCGGGACCAACCATTCTGTTCGTTATATCGAGAGCCTATACTGTATAAGCGATCGCTGATTGTTAGTTGTTAGTTTATTGGGGTTAATCAGCGAATGGTTGTGGTTAAAGATAACTAATGTAACCGCACGTTAACTAATTTTTCCCACAATTTGTGAGTGGTTTAAAAGAAACTCGAGATGACGAGCAATAATAATTTCTAATCGGATTCTCCAATAAAAATGATTCATTCAGCAGAAAAGTGATTCACGATCATCAGGCTCGTTACACATCTTCATTCACCACTGTGCCAAAGGTCAGAGGTCAAGGAAGAAGCAGTCATTCAACCAAACGCATCGAAAGGTCAAAGGTCAACCACGGAAGATCGGGCCCAGTGCAGCAAAATGATCACATAACTTATACGTGATCATTATGATACTTAAGGGTCACCATATCGGATGACCTTTGACCGTCATGATAATAAACACACAAAAATAAACAATTTTGAAAACATTTTATGAAATTATGCAAAATTTTGTGGTGAAAAATTGAATCAAAACAAGCAACGCAAGTGCACGATTATGCGTTAGTGCTGCATTTCCATACAAACCGGAAGTGCTTCTATCCTGTTGTGTCCGCTTCCGGTCCACATGGCTCAGCCCAGTCCAACGTCCAAGGCCATCATGAGGGCAAATCCTATGACAGCTCCCCACGACGCCAAACGTCCATTTCCACTGCCAAATACAAATCCAATTCAATTCAATGCAGTGGACTACATGTCAATTCAATACATTAGACTACATAATGTCAATTGAATGCAGCAGATTGCATCATGTCAATTGAATGCAGTAGACTACATCATGCCAATTCAATGCAGTATACTACATCTCAATGCAATGAAGTAGACTACATCATGTCAATTCAATACATAAATGTAGCTACACTGTACTTGTACATGTATAAAATAAAAAGGCAAATACAGTACAGTACATGCCCAAAAACAACTCCCGCTTCTTAAACTAGGTTTCTTCTCCCGACCTCGATCCCATATCTGACCCGTTGACCTTTGACCCTGCCCACGAGTTTTGCTTTTCGCAGCGTTGCATAACATTACGTCATCCCGAAGCGGCTGACCAGGGGTCATGACCCTTTTCATCGGCGAGCTCAATTAGCACAGCTGATTTGATAGCGAACACGCGAGTCGGCCATGAAACGTGTTCTCTACTCTGACCTTTGACCCCCCCCCTCTCTTCTTCCCCTCCCCACTCCACCCAAAAAAAAAGGCGATCACGAGATCTTGCACCTTGACCCCTCCCTTTTCCTCCTCCCAAAATCAGCACTTCCGGGGTTGACCCTCGACCTCCCTTCGACGGCGCGAAAAACAACACGTGACCTGCCCCCCTCCCCTCCCCATAGGGGTAGTAGGCGAAAGAATTGGAACCGGAAGTGACGTCAGGGGACGCTCGGTGGACGGACACCGACATCTTGATAAAAGCCGATATCTCTCCCGTCCGTGTGATACGGAGTTACACCACACGAAAAATCAATAACATCGGTTTAACTTTTTAAAAAACGTCAACATGACCTTTGACCCGCGTTCAATTAAGGATTTAATAGCTAGAATTCCAGTTCGAGCGCCCCCTGGAGACGTACCCAGTGGCTTAATAAGATACTATTTTAATAGCGCAAGAACTTAGTAGTGTCCTAGAGTCGGCAGTAATGTTGTTGTAAAAGTGGGCGTGGCTTAACAGCAGTGTTTTAGGCCGGAATTCATAGTCTACTTGTACGGGATTCATAGAACTACTTGCGGGTTAAAAGTATACAAATAAGTACTACTTATACGACTATGAATTCCGGCCTTAGTGTGGGAATGGCTTTGTAGTGTTTTAGTGCAAGCGGGAATAGCTTAATAGTGTTTTAGTGTGCATGGGAGTGGCTTAGTAGTGGTAGGTGGGAGTGGTTCATCAGTGGTTTTTAGTGTACATGGGAGTGGGTTAGTGGTGTTTTAGTATAGGTGGGAATGGCTTAGTAGTGTTTTAGTGTACATGGGAGGGGCTTAGCAGTGTGTAAGTGTACATGAGAGAGGCTTATTAGTGTTTTAGTGTACATGGAAGTGGCTTAGCAGTGTTTTAGTGTAGGTAGGAGTGGCTTAGTAGTGTTTTAGTGTACATGGAAGTGTTTTAGTGTAGGTGGGATTGGCTTAGCAGTGTGTTAATGTGTGTGGGAGTGGCTTAGCAGTGTGTTAATGTGTGTGGGAGTGGCTTAGCAGCTGTGTCATGCCCAATATTGAGAAGGGGGGACTACAACACCCCTTTCCTTGGTCACTCACCATGTGTTTGCTTCAGGCACGATGTCGTCGACCACGACATAGATCATGGCCCCAGCGGCGAAGGCAAGGGCATAGGGCAGCACGGGTTCGGCCAGAGTGACCAAAAGAGCACCCAGAACACCGGCCACGGGCTCCACCATGCCGCTCAGCTGACCGTACCTGATAAAAAAAAAAAGGTCCCAACCCAAAGAAAGTCAAAAAAGACATCACGAACGAAGAAACCCGAAGATGTCTTGAGTATAAACTGACCAGAAGCTCTTCAGGGACGAGAATCCGGCTCCTTTTAGCGGCAAACTGACCGCTAGACCCTCTGGAAAGTTCTGGATCCCGATGCCCAAGGCCAGGTTTCTAAAGAAGAAAAAAACTATCTAATTTAGCTTCAACTCTTTAAACACACTATATTTCTACCAAGAACATGTGGGGAACACTATATTTCTCCCCAAAACATGTCTGGAACACTATATTTCTACCCAAAACATGTGTGGAACACTATATTTCTACCCAAAACATGTGTGGAACACTATATTTCTACCCAAAACATGTGTGGAACACTATATTTCTACCCAAAACATGTGTGGAACACTATATCTCCCCAGAACATGACTGGAACACTATATTTCTACCAAAAACATGTCTGGAAACACTAAATATACATTGTATTTCTCTCCGAAGCATGTCTGAAGCACTTCCCAGCTCCATTTGGGAACACCACAGAGCATGCCTGGAACACTCCCCAACATATGTGAAACACTAACATTTCCTAGACCATGTGTGAACGCATACGGGAACACGTGTTTCTTCCCCAGAACATATGCGAAACACTTATTCCTCCTTCAGAACGTATGCACGAACCCATAATTTCTTCCCCAGAATGCATGCGGGAAAACTTATTTTTCAGAACGTGTCTAAAACACATTCTTTTTTCCCCTATAGGTCGTGCCTGGAACACCACATTCCTCCCTAGAACGCATGCGGAACACTTATTCATCCTCAGAGCGTATGCGTGAACCGTTGACTTATTCCCCAGAATGCATGCGGGAACACTTCTTTTTCAGATCGTGTCTAAAACACATTCTTTTCACCCTATATGTCGTGTCTGGAACACCACATTTCTCCTTCAGAACGTATGCGGAACACTTATTTATTTATTCATACACTCGAAGAGTACAATTTAGACGCAACATATTCCTCCTTCAGAACGCATGCGGGAACACTTGTTTCTTCCCCAGAACAAATGCGAAACACTTATTCCTCCTTCAGAACGTATGCGCGAACCCATAATTTCTTCCCCAGAATGCATGCAGGAACACTTTTTCCAGAACGTGTTTTTCAAGGCCGGAATTCATAGTCGTATAAGTAGTACTTATTTGTATACTTTTAACACACAAGTAGTGCTTATTCGACGACTATGAATTCCGGCCTAAAACACATTTTCTTTTCTCCCTACAGGTCGTGTCTGGAACACCACATTCATCCTTAGAACGTATGCAGAACGCTTATTCCGCCTTCAGACTCTCTGCCAGAACGAATGCGAAACACTTATTCCTCCTTCAGAACGTATGCGGGAACCCTTGATTTTCTCCCGAGAACACATGCGGGAACACTACTTTTTCAGAACATGCCTAAAATAAATTTTCTTTTCTCCTTATAGGTCTTGTCTGGAACATCACATTCCCCTCTAGAACGCATGCGTGCACACTTAATTTATTCCCCAGAACGCATGCGGGAACACTTGTCTATTCCCCAGAACGTGTCCATAGAACGCTATTTCTACGTGTCTGAAAACACGTGCGCGAAACACTACTTGTTTTTCATCAGAACGCATGCTGAACACTTGGGGTATGTATAGTAAGATTGGTGCGCGTAGTGCGGACCACCTAGTTTTCCTCTTGGGAGTGTAGAAGGAAAGAAAGCTGCGTCGGTGGGGTCGGAATGCGTGGGGTGGGGTGGGGAGGGGGGGGTCATATTGTTTTCGGCGGGTCAAAGCGAGCGCCTTTTGAATGGCGAGGGAGGACGAGTGACCCTCTCTCTCTTTCGGTGAGCCTGGGAAAGTGACCTCTCAGTTCGCTCCTTATGGAGGTTGCATACCTCACGAGGGGGGAACAACCCAAATAACACCAAAAAACCAAGCTTTTTATCAATGAAAAATAAGCCTCAACTTAGTTAAGGTTAACATTAATCTGGGTCAGGTTAAGGTTTCACATGGGTTAAGCCAAGCTAGTTTATTATGGGTTAACCTAGTCGAGGCTAAGTTTGATTAGTTTATTATATTAGGCTACATTGAGTTTAGTTAAGTCAGGGTGTTTTAGGTTAGTTTAGTTATACATGTAGGTTTAAGTTAGGCTAAATAGTTTACTTCACAATAGGTTAGTTTATGTTAGACTGGATTAAGATTAGTTAGGCTAATTATAGGTTATGGTTAAGCTATTTTAGGTTAGTTTAAGTTAAGTTGTTTTAGGTTAAGGTAAGACTATTTTTGGTTAGTTTAGGTTAAGTTAAACTATTTTTGGTTAAGTTAGTCTAGCTTATGTTATGTTAGGCTTGTCAATGGTTGTTTATCTATTTTGGGTTAGTTTAAGATAAGTTAGGTTGTTTTAAGGTTAAGTTAAGACTATTTTTTGTTAGTTTAGGTTAAGTTAAGACTATTTTTGGTATAAGTTAAGCTGTTTTAGGTTAGTTAAAGTTAATTTAGACTAATTTTGGCTAGTTTAGTTCACAACAGCATAGTTTACTTTATGTTAAGCTAGATTAAGTTTAGTTAAGCTGGTTATAGGTTAAGTTAAGACTATTTTTGGGGTTGTTTAGGCTAAGTTATGCTAGTTTATGTTATGTTAAGCTTGATATAGGTTTGTTAAGCTGTTTTAGGTTAGTTTAAGTTAAGTTACACTATTTTTGGTTATTTTGGGTTAACCTAGGCGAGTTAATGTTTAGTTAGATTAGTTACATGCATAGGTTAATATAGGCTACTTTTAATACAAAATTATGTTAAGTTAGGTTAACTTAATTTAGACTAGTTTGTTAGTTTAGGTTAAATTATGTTAGTTTAGCTAAGATTAGGTCATGGTGGCGAGTTAAGGTACATGCAAGTTAAGTAAGGGCTATATGGACTAAACAGACGCTAGGTGGCGCTGCTGCCGAAAGCCATATCGATGCATTTTCCCACAAATAAACTATAAGGAGTAAGGACTTGATTCCTGAGATGGGTTCAAAGGTAGCAGACAACCATTGCACGTGTCATTTCAGGAGTATGATGTAGAGCATATTTTAAGTCGTCCAGAGGGCGCTTCGATCCGTCCTTCCTCTTTTTTAATGAATGAATTCGGTGTGGGAAAGGAAACATAGTTTGTTATGTGAACGAATCGAGTGACCGACGAGTTGCCATGTGGAGAAAAAAAAAAAAATAAAAAAAGGGGGTCGAGTGGAATCCGGCCCAATTTCATCCCCTCAGATATGGGTTCGGGGGAGGAAGAGAGTAGAGTGGAAAAAAAAAAAGAGACAGGAAGTAGGAAATTCGGAAAAATCAAATATCAAATGCCAAATGTATGTATGTAGTACAACAGTATTTAATTACAGGGTGCGTCCGAAACCACACGTCATCCAGTTTAAAAATCGGGATGGAAAAATTCCAGGATTTCGAGGATTTCAAAACCAACGAGCATTTTGAAGTTTGAACTAAGAGGGTTTGCGTACCAGAAAAAGCCTTTTATTTTTTAATTTAATTTTGGAAACTGATAGGAACATATGAAATGTACGAGGGCCTAGCATAAATATTCTATTATTTGTTTCAATTTTTTTTTTACGTACGTACATATCATTTCATGAAAACATGTCTGTATAGAGGGTCTGTTAAACTTTGTTTCAAATTTTTTGGTTGCGTTGTTCAATGACTAGTTTATTTTATTATGAAACACGAAACTCGAAACATTCAATCACAAAAATGTTGCACATGGAATGTTTCGTTACCTATTTGATGCAGCATGTTTCTTGAAACACCGTGTTCAAATCAATGCAACACCATTGAAACATTTCACGACAAAAATGTTGCACATGAAATGTTTCGTTACCCATTTGATGCAGCATGTTTCTTGAAACACCGTGTTCAAATCAATGCAACACCATTGAAACATTTCATGACAAAAATGTTGCACATGGAATGTTTCGTTACCTATCTGGTGCAGCATGTTTCTTGAAACATGGTATCCAAATCAATGCAACACCATTGAAACATTTCAGGAAACAGTTTCAAGTTTCCTTGGTGTGAACGCCATGTTTCAGAAAGCGGTGTATCATGCCTGTAGTCTACACCAAGGAGACATTTCCATGAAACACGAAATATTTCAATAGTGTTGCATGGGTTTGGACACCTTGTTTCACGAAACATGTTGTGCCAGAGGCTCAGATACTGTAGGTATATCGAACCATATTTCTTATGCAACATTTTTTCATGATATGTTTCGAGTTTCATGTAACTGTTTCCTTGATGTGGACTAGGCATCAGAAACTCCGCGAAACTTGTAGTTCTTGTGGATGCACTCCTCTAAAATGCATTTAGTTTACGAGATAAGGGACCGTTGTCCAACTTCTGTACCACCCTGTAGTCTATGTCTGAGCTTTATTTCGGTGGCTGCGACCTTTACTCCTCTTTTAAACTCAAAAATAACCGATAATGGCAGAGCAATGCCTCCTTAATAGATGCACACGCATCCCAGCCGTTCATTCACAAAAACCAAACACTTCCGGTACGAGGATTTAGGACTCTTTTTAAAAAAAACGGTGTTAAAAAGGAGCATGAACTTTTAGTCAATGGACAACCCTCGACTCATAATGCTCTAGCCCCTTTCCCTCACTTTTCAAACAATAAATCACTTTTCCTGACTTTTGAAAAATAAATTTCTTTCCCTGACTTTTTTAAGAATAAATCCCTTTTCCTGACTATCAAAATGAATCACTTTTTCTGTCTTTTTAAATATCAATCACTTATTCTGACTTTTTCAAGAATAAATCTCTTTTCCAGACTTTTTTTTTAAAATAAATCGCTTTTCCTGACCTTTTAAAAATAAATCCCTTTTCCTGGCTTTTTAAAAACGAATCACTTTTTCCGACTTTTTTCAAAAATAAACCCCTTTTCCTGACGTTATTAAAATAAATCCTTTCTCCGACATTTTCAAGAATCAACTTTATTAAAAGTAAATACCTTTCCCTGACTTTTTTTTAAAGAATAAATCCCTTTTCCTGACTTTTTTTTTTTTTTTTTTTTAAATTGAATCACTTTTCCTTAATTCTAAAAAAATAAATCACCTTTCCCGACTTTTTCAAAAATAAACCCCTTTTTCTGACGTTATTAAAAATGAATCAACATTTTCCTGACCTTCTCCAAACTTTTTCAAAACGACTCGATTTTTGCCTGCCCAATTTCATGTTTTGCACGCGTGTGGGAAGCCCTGTTTCAGAAGGATGGTGATAGGTAGCCGAATGTTTGTTATTTTTTTTTCTCCTGGGGAGGAGAGGGGGGGGGGGGACGTCCACATTCCTGGCATATCTGAGCTACACCTGAACCTCAACCAGTTGCTTAGTTAACATTTCACCGTGTTCGACATGTGTATTTACATAATTAGATCATCCCGAGTGGGAAGAAAAACGCAATCCTCACCCCTCACGACTGACCTCACTCCCCCTTTCCACCTCCCACAAATACAAAATATACAACTAGAAAAACCACCCTCATGCCATTAGCACCGATTCAACCTTTAAACCACAGCAGCGACATCTACTGAATCACGACTGAACCTAGGCAAAACCTAGGGGCAACCCATAAATGACGTCACGCGATTTTGGCAGATTTTTGAACCCCCTCCCCCCTATGTCACACTTTGTCACAAAAAGTCAGACCCCCCCCTCCTTGAAAACTGGTTATTGGCATTGTAATCTGTGCGTATAATGTGGCACTGCACTCTGATATTGCAGGAGAAAACATGTATTAAAAAGAAGGCAATGGAAAACTGAAATTTG
>JAQGCC010005383.1:0-11602 GCA_034698905.1 Xestoiulus laeticollis
CAAAGGTATGGATCCTGTCTACAAGCAATTAACACTTTAAGTGACTTACTTTAAGACTTTTGTTTTTACAGTGTAGATCTCAAAAATCTTTGCAAACTCCTCCATGGCAATGTCTTAAAAATAATTATAATTAAAGGATATATTGTTTGGGTTAAAAATGTATGGGCTATTGCAATTATATAATGTAATTATACGTCATCTCACATAAATAACAAATATTTAGGGAGTCTCAGGGACCCCAAAAGGTTTCAGTATATATATCAAAAATCGTTTGAGAATTAAATGTTGCAGCCTTATATATGCATATTTCGCATATATGAATGATGTGCATGATCTCCATTCTGTAAATCATGCATGCCCTGACACTTATTAGGGACCTGTAAGTGGAATAAATTTCGATAATTGCGTATAAAACTTGTAAAGACTGCATGCAACTCAAATCTATTCTACATTTGATGCATGTACATATATTGTACTTATAGTTGC
Organism: Xestoiulus laeticollis; assembly: GCA_034698905.1. Classification (NCBI taxonomy): domain Eukaryota; kingdom Metazoa; phylum Arthropoda; class Diplopoda; order Julida; family Julidae; genus Xestoiulus; species Xestoiulus laeticollis. Next base: position 487 of record JAQGCC010005383.1, read on the forward strand.
ACTCAAATTGAAAAACTGTAATGAATAATAAAATGTATACATTATATACAGCCTAGATCTATGCACAAGAACATTTTAAAACAAAGTTTATTTAGCACTGTTATATTAGGCTATATATTATTACACTTTAATTGGGGATGTATATACATGTAGGTCGTATTCCTGAATCACATAATTATATATAATGACAATATAATCATGCATTCTTATAAATTTAGATTTAAAGTTTTAAATGTTTTATATATGGGCTATCTTAATATACATGTATGATGTGACCTATAAAAATGCTTTATCCATATAACCTATAAAAAGGTTCAATAAATGGAACCCTTCTTATGCTGGCACCATATAAAAAGTTCCATCACTGCATGCATGTATGTTGATTGAACCTATAAAGGACATGTAAATATAGGGCTTTCTAGAGTGTATAACATTGACGATACTATAAATAATTCTTTTTTAAGAGACACATGCAAAGTATACATGGTTTAACTTTAATTTAATAAATATGAAAACTCTAAAATTTAATCTTGTTTGCCATACATCGATAATTTCTTGAATTGATGCGCAGACGGTGCCCCGACATTTTTTTTGAAAGGTAATATACCTTTTAAAAAGTAAAATATACATATACAGCTTTTTTGAAATATAACTAATGCCCCCATAACTCGTCACTTATGTTATCTTTTATATTTAAATAATTTTAAATAAAACACGAAAGAATGTAGTATACGTCAAATCAATTCTTTATTACATCGTATACAGGGTGTCCTTGCTTTAATAAAGTTTTTAAAAACTTTCAAATATATAGCGATTTAATCATATAATGTATACATGTATATATATATATATATAGGATAAATGATGATTATCATTTGTAATCATTCGGTATAAACATGCAAACTGTGTATACAAAATAATATAAATGCTATATAATGTACATATACAAACTATAGTATACCCCTCTTAGCTATAATAACCTCTTTTAGTTTATTAAAAATTTATGGCTGGACATTGGGGCAATAGTGATTATTAGCCGAATCTTAATTATACCTATAGCCTCTACTATATTTCAAATATTTTTTAATTAACCAATCGGCCCAATTTGATTAGCTAAGAGGGGTTCTACCGTATTAAATTTTGTTGTTGTTGTAAAACTCGATATACAGTGCATGCTTAATTTAATGACACTTGTGACAAAATTTTAAAAAAAATGGGCACGTATATACATGCAATTCCGATTGCATGAATCCATTCCAAGAATGTTCCTTCATCGAAGTATAGATTTATAATTTTTGTAAAGCATGACGTCAGAAATAGGCTAATTAATATTGCCACATGCGCAGAAATCAATATATATATATATAAAGTAGTTAACAAAGATCTGCATCTTCAGCAAATATTCAGAAATCGACACGTCACTCACATATCTTAATTCAGTAATTTATCAAATTAAAGTAAATGAAACAATATCTACAAAATATAAGACATCTTCGCAAATAAAAAAAAATTAATATGCATAATTTGCATTTCTTTTGTTTGATATCTGTCTTATTCAAAATTGCAACTATAATTTTAATTTCAACAGCTGTGAATTACATTAAGATATTTTGATTTGTATATAATATTGTAGACCTATATGTTGTATAACAATTTAACAACATGTTTCATATTTTTACGTATTCCATTAACATTAAATTGAATAGTAAAACAACGTTTTATATATACATTTGCATGCCACATGGGCTCGTAGATAAGCGACATGCTCATGTATTCCATTTATATATAGGGGTCTATACATTTATATCAAATGAGTATAATCATTGCCTTTATATGCATGCCAATGGAAATAATGAAATTATGTGAGGTCTCATGCACTCATCCATCAAGCAAAAACGTATATATTTAAGTAAAATATATATATTTCTTTACTTTGGCATGCATGAATATCCCCCATGGAGTCTATAGTACTTCCCCTGCATGATATGTTAGAAATGTTTCAAAAACTCATGTCTATACTTTTAAATATTCAAAACAATAAAATTTGAAACAAGCTGCACAATGATACATGCCAAGCATATAATATAACGTGTAATTTTGAATGGGTTTTTGCAGACACGTTTTCGTGCTGCATTGTATATACACCGATATATAGCATGCAGCATTCAATTTTATTGTCTTTGCACCTTTTGAAGAAGGGGGAAGGAAAGTTGTCACTATACCTAAATCTTTAATTGCTAATTACAGACTGATCTTGCATGCTGAGCTATGTTTTTCATTCAAAAAACCAGATTGTTTTTTAAAGTTTCTCATGCAGTTTCAATTTCAAATATATATTCAAAATATATACATAATTCCCATGTTAAAAACGTATATGGTGATTTTAGATAAAAAGGATTATCAATAATTGTGATAATAGGTCCTCTGCATGCGTGCACATTGCAAACGAAAGTTTTTACTCTAATTGTTTGCCATGGACATTTAAAGTAAGCTTATCCATATCGCGTGCTTATACACTATTTATATATTTATATGCATTTAAAAATCTCAAATTCTCGATATTCCCTTTTGGTGTCAGGCCAATGTTTCGTGTTTAAATTACCGATTGTTAGGATATATAACTAACCTTTTTTTCCTTCAAATCAGCCTTCTTAACTATACCATTATATGCATGGTGCGAGTTCAAATTAGTAGAATTTCAAAATGTAAAAGAAAGTCCCATGGATATAATGTTTATTAAATGATACGATGTCAATATATCATGCAGCTGCACACGATTCATTAAATCTATAGATTTGTAATGAATCGTTAAAGGTATACACGAACGAAAGCAAAAGTGAAAGGAACAACATGTGCATTCAATATGCAGCACAATGTGAATTTAAATATGTCCCATTTTAAACTGATCTGAAAATGAAATTTATTATGCATGTATGAAATTACATTTTCGAGTTGCGAACGATACAATGTGTAATAAATAATGTAGAATATCACTTAATGTATATTTCATAGAATTGAAGTATCGTTATATGTCTTTAAATGTATATATGTATTACTTTTGTAAATTTCCAGAGGCTGTGAGGACACCCTGCATGTATTTTGTACAGATCATTACGTGCTACAATAATATAACATTACTCCAAAACAGGTAAATTATGCCCATAGCATCTTCCCACACACAATATTTGCATATAGGTGATTTTCTAGGTGATTCTCTTTTTTAAGAAATTGGGTCATTGTTGCTAATTTTTAGCAAACACTTTACATTGTTTAAAAATATATATATCACAGATGCCCTAAAGTTAAACTTTTATAATTCAATTTATTTAGCTGAAAATGAGTTTTCTTGAAGCACATATTCCGAAATTTATAGTTAATTTTTTTAAAAAATAAATTAGGGTATACAAATTTATACAAAATTAAAGATATAGCAACTTTAATATATTAATTGATAGTCAAGAATTGCATAATGAAAATTACCAATGATGATATACGAGAACAACTTATTTATTAATGTACTTGGGGTCCCTTCACGAGGGGCATTTGCAATTTATTTCTGGTGACGTTAAATTCCCCTTTTTCCTTTGGTGCCCTAAGCATGGTTAAAGGCTCAAAGCACCAGGGGGGTGATAGCTAAAATTAATTTCAGTAAATTATGTGTCGCCATCTGTGATCCAAAAACGTTTAGCAAACGGTGGTTAAACTTAAACATTGACTCCCTAAATGTATCTTATTTCTTGATATAAAAAGGCATGCACTTGGCCCGTCATCAGCCATGAAGTGACCCCAAACGGCGAAATTAGCTACTGTGCGAGCCTTTCAATCAAATGTCTGAAAGATCTAGGTCTCACAGCGGGAAAACATCATTCATGTGGAACAATCTCAAAAATTGGAGAAACCAGACGACATGGATACCAAAACACATGAACAAATCTAGTACATCTACAAAGGCGCTTGGCATGGGGCACCTATCTGACTTAGGAATTCCCATTATAATAAGAGGGTTCCAATGCTCAAATTTCCTCATGGAGCTCCTGATTTAAAATATTCTACATTTTTTCTCCCGACCCAAAAATTGTGTCAGCAGGTGCTTTGTTCTTTTAATTTTAAACAATGTTATTTAAAGTTGTTTAAAGTTTGTCTGCATGGTATATACATATATAGTAAAGGTATAATCCGATACATGCATGCATTGCCCTCCCCCCTCCCACCATTAATGGGATATAAAATGTATACACCATGCAGGTAGGTGTGTTAAATACATAAAACTATACATGTAAAGTGTACATAAACTTATATACTTCCTATATGTATACAGTGTACATCATCTTATAAACTTCCTATAGTGTACATCAACTTATAATTTCCACATCATATACATGTAAATTCTAATTTCTTAAACTCACTCGCATGGTATTGGTATAAATGGTATATATCATATACATGAGTACACTCAACTATACTACACTAACTATAACCAGCTGTTGTACCACCTGCAAAATTGCAACAATGCAATATTTGGATATAATTCCATGTATACAATTGCAATTAACGATCTCAAAAAACGTTTAACAAGCTATGGTAATAAATATTATACATATAGCATTAAAGATTTATAGGAAAAATCAATCTTCTACTAATTTTACGAAAGCCATGAATTGTAAAATAAATATAAACATATATGAAATTATAATAACATTTAAAATAAAGTTTAAAATAACAAAAATACATTTCAAATAAATGTTCAAATAATCTGATAACATACTTCAAAATAAGTTTAAAAACATTAAATTGAGAGACTTTACAATTGTACATGATAAAATCTTGATCGTTTAATTGAAAATAACCAACGTAATATGTAATTATATATATTTATCTCGTTAATGTTTTGCAAACTTTTTTTGAAGTTTCACGTTTTTTTAATATGTCGAAATGTTAAAAGTTGTGTTGATAAATGTCGATTTGATAAAAAAGTTTTGGAAATAACATATCGTGCCATTCTCAAAATGAATTATAGAAAATAAATTCTAAAAAAGATAAAGTTAGAGAATTTTAATTGTTTAATCAATAAGTCTTGCAGTTTAATTGTTAGAAATGTTGACAATGCACTGCATGAGGATGACTTAAAAAGGGTAAATTATATAGCTCTGGCACAATTAAATCTTTAATTAAGCTCGAATTTATAGTCATTAAAGTTGTACTGTATAAAATTAATGGACATTATAGGAATTTACACTATATATGCATATGTGTCGTGTGCGAAAATACTATATACTGTATAGGACAAGACTAAATTGGGTGTAATTAGCGAGAAATCTAAAAAGGTAACCACAAATGTGATTAAGATCATTTCAAGGGCAACACCAACATATATACATGTATATATTTAAGTTATTGTTTTATATATACATGTACATGTATAGATCTGCAATATATTGAAGTTGTCTACAATGCTCCACATTCCAAAACATAACTTAGCTGCGTTAAAATATTCTTGTGAACCATTGTTTTAAATAATAAAAGGTGTGCATAAATTGTCCATTTCCCATTTTTAGGCAATCTTGGCTCTCTTATAAAACGTATGAAAAAACCAAAAGTTGTACTCGTTCAATTGGGTATTTATAAATGACATTACAATAGGAAATTGCATTCAAAGCTATACGTACAAAAACATTTAAATTTAATGAACACGTGTAATGTACATGGATATCTAAATTAAGATACGAAGAAGTCGGTATTCAAATATCCAACATGGGTCAATCAATAATTGATTTCAATAAAGATTTAAAAGGTGAGAGTTTATCTCATGGTACGAAAGTTAAGGGTACAAATGCTACTTAAGCACATATATCCAGAAGTACCTTGAAATGTATATAGATCTACATGTACTCGTACAAATGTATCCATGCACTACACATATGAAAACATCTTAAAAACTGTCCATGGCATGAAATAAGAAAATATACATTAGGGAACATCCATTAAAAACGTCTTCGATTTTTTGACTTTTTTTTACCCCTTCCCTCTTCCCCCCCTAAGGTCTGCCAACGTCTGTTTTTCACGACCCCTACGTCCCAAAATGTCTGATTTGTCAGACCCCCCCCCCCCCTTAATCGCAGACGTCTTTTATGGATGGTCCCTTATAATACATCTTGGCATTTTAACTTAAATTAAGATACATTTTTTTGTATTTTATTGTTGCATGCTTAATATCTGTGCTATTTAACAATGCAACTACATGTACATTATATAATTTCAAGTTAAAAAAGTGGTGCATCTTTGCATCTTATTTCATGGAGATCTTAATTAAAGATAATTTAATTTGCAATGTAAGGCACCTATTTATTTACACTACATTTGTACCTATGAACACGGTCCTCCTATACATGTACAGTAGAACCCAAGTAAAATAATACTTCTGGGACCAGGAAAAAATATTGTTTTAGACAAGTTATTATTTCAGAAAGGTTCATCTGTAAACATACAACAGTGTATACAGCTGCAAAATAGGGAATTTCCCCTTTTTAAATCCTTCATGAGACACTAGCTATTGGTCGACACTATTTACACAGCTGCAAATTAGGGAATTTCCCTTTTTAAATCCTTTATGAGACACTAGCTATTGGTCGACACTATTTACACAGCTGCAAATTAGGGAATTTTCCTTTTTAAATCCTTCATGAGACATTAGCAATTGGTCTACAGTATTTACACAGCTGCAAATTAGGGAATATCCCCGTTTTTTCAATCCTTATACATGTATGAGTCAGTAGTTATTGGGTAACACAAGCAAAGTTTAATTGCCCTGGATCTCCCTGCTATTTTTGATTGTATGTTTGCTATACAGTGTATATTTTTTTCAGTTCAATTGTTGATATTACCTTAAAAATTCATTGGAACAAATACAAATTATTAAATATCACTTTATGGTAGTTATACTTGGGTCCCAAGTCGGGACCGGCACATTTTTTTAGATTAGAGAGGATATTAATTTACAAAGGATTATTTTAGACAGGTTCTACGGTATAGGGTATATATATATATATATATATATATATAGGCTATACCGAGTTGAACTGCATCTGCAGAGTCGTTATAAAAATGTGTTCTGAAATCATATGCAATAATCCATGGTTGACACTTAAAATATAGTTCTAATGAAACAACAGTTTCCTAATTAATGCACAGGTTTTAAGTTTTAATGGTCTATTAGTGTAATGGCGGTCGAGTGTAGAAATCCACCCTTGCCATTTCTTCTTCTTTTTTTTTTTTTAATTTTCAAAATCGTTTTTCTGCATTTAATAGAACCAGTCCGTTGAACGCAATCTGCATGATATGCAAAAGCAGTGGTTTGCAGACTGCATGACTTGCTTAGGGATAATTAGCTCACTGTCTAGACGGTTGCCCAAAAGTCAACGAACGGACGAACTCGCAACAGTTGCAACCCACAACTTCACCCTTTCAGACCCACTTTAATATATCTTTAACCGTCTTTCTCTTCTTCTTCGTCTTTCGTAGCTTTCCAACCTCAAAAACCTTGCCACCTCTTCCCCGTCCATCCCAAACAGGGGGCGACCCTCACCTCTCCCCCCCCTTGTACTTTCGCTTAGGCTTCAAAAGCACGACGTGCTAAACATTGCGAGTTGTTGCAGATTTGGGAATATTTAACATCCGCGCATGCGCATCACATTGCATACTGCCAATATCCATTATAAAGCTATTAGTATATGTCACAGATTATGATTATGCATGTACAGTATGTAGATTGTAAAAACACTATTCAGATATTTCTGTGTAAAAAATGTCCATGTACAGTGCACACAAAAGTTTTGAATGTTTTATACCGGGTGGATAATAAGTCTGTCCCTCCCTCCCTCCCCCCCATCCCCCCCAAATTTCGAGAATGGCTACAAAAACGAAAAATCTGATGTAAAGAGGAACATATAGGAACCATTGGGTGCTGAATGCAATCGTGCCCCTTGTAACGTTTTTTTCAAGGATGCCATATATATATATATATATATATATATATAACTTCCTAATTTACTTTTTCTTTGTATCTATCACAGTTTTAAAGATACGATTGGGGCCAAATGTTTTGAACACAATTGCATACAGCACCCCATGCTAGTTCCTACATGCATATTGTATGTTCCTCCCATGCAGATTATATTGGAAACTTGATACTAAAAAGTAAACGTTTCAATTAATACAAAAAATAACATACATGCACACTGTAAATTAAAACATCTTAAATTAAAATGTCCCCAAAACAAGATGCAAAGATGCATCTTAATTTCACCATTTTTTAACTTAAAAATTAGTTGCATTTTATAATAAGACATTCAATAAGAAATTATAATAAGAAATTCAAAAATGCATCTTAATTTAAGTCAAATTTCAAAAGATGCATCATATAACGTCTTGTTTTGGGGACAGGTTTTAAAATGTTTTCATTTGCAGTGCATGCATGTACATGTACCTCTAAATATCTGAAATTAAGATGTCCACGAAATAAGATGCAAAAATGCCACTAATTTAAAGTTATACAAATTTTAAATTAGTTGCATTTTATAATAAGACAGATATTAGACAAAAGAAATGCAAAAGATGCATCTTAATTTACGGTCAATTTGCAAAGATGCAATTGAAAATAAAAAACATTATCCGCAAAATACATGTACAGTGCATGTATATCAAGTAAATGATGCAGAAAATGGTGATGGGGCGCATCATCAGTTCAATTTACAAGGAATTAACACTATCCCATTGTAACAAAACTATAGCAAAAATAAGTTGCAAGATACATATATACATGTAGTTATAGTATGCAGATGATTCAGTCCGTTTAATAACATATTCGGATATATGGAATACCATATAGGGCACTTTTAATTGTGAAGAAGTTTTCTACAAAATATTCATGTTCATGTGACGTCATGTCTCGTCTAAAGCGATGGAAGTAATGTAAATGGGAACCTTGCATGTCTTGATGAACAAATAAATATTATCTTTATTTTGACATAGGCATACACACCATTTGTTTGCTGACTATATATAGGGTACAGAATTGAATTCATTTTGAAAATTATTCAGTAGCCAGAACTGTATTTTAATATAAAATTTTTTGAAATGTACATACAATAAGTTTAATATTGATCCCTTGCATAATGTACACATAACCATAATTCATTAATGTCAAATGAAACGACACTCATGGGATCATCCATTAAATCCTCGATAGACGGCACAGTGGCCATGACATTTCTTTCATTGGCAATTTGAGTTTTAATTACTTTAATTTATGGGATATACATGTATGTCAGGTTAGGTTATGAAATAATGTATATACCATATACATGTACTAGCATCTTAGCTTTGGTTATGTCAGGTTTATACTTCGTTTATGTGTGGGGAAACGACCTCGTGATCAACTGTCCTAAAATTCATTGGACTACAAACAGAATCTTTCTGTAAACGACCTTCGTGATGTACAATGAAACCTGTGAATAGCGCACCCACTTGGGACCGAACCATGATGTGTGCAATTTGGAAGGATATGCTATATGAAGGTTCAGCTAAAGTGATGATGACCACACACGTCAGGCGGGTATACACGTGTACAACTGTATCCGTGCACATGTAACTGTACACATCATGTACGTGTATATAACTGTAAACATGTACAACTGTACACACGTACGTGCAAAATTGTACATTTAAAGAATCAGATATTACTATAATTAAGATGCACAAAGAAATATGGTGCATTTTTAATGTTTTTTAACCTAAAGAAAACCGAAAACATTGCTTTGGCGTCCGCTCTTCACAGGTAAACTCGAGATTCTGTCCCATGAAACCATTGTGCAAGTCGCAATTCGCAGGTAATACGCTATATAAAGGTAAGCTTGTGCTTTAAAATCGATCCGTGTCGTATGTAAGGCTGTGCTACTTCCAGGTAGTACGCTATATGGAGGTCCCTTATTCACAGGTTTCATGCACTGTATCATGTAAGGAAGATTCTCGTATTTATGGAAGACCCTCGTTTGTCCTGGAGTGACCAATGAGGGTTTTGACCCCCACCAGGTTTCCCGTGTCGTCATACTTCCTATAGGACACCCATCGTCTGCTTCCTTCATCCCTACCCTAAGGACATATGCGCCACCTATCAAAAAAGGCGCTCCTCGAGGCCATTTTCAAGCATTTTTGACTTTTATTTCGTTCATTGTGTACACGTATAATTTAATCAACAATTGCTAGCCGTTAAGAAAACTTAATAATGGTTCGGTATATTTTTAATTAATGGACTCTCCCCCACCAAGAAAAAAAAAAAACTCCAATTATTATCAGCATTCTATTTTTTTAGTTGTTAAATAGGCCTTTTAAGGATACGATTTTCCGCTTTACCCCTCTTTCTGTGCCATTTTAATAACCCCTCGCCAAAAAATAAAAAATGAGATCGTGTGCTATCCAAACAGTTTGACCTCAGGACAAAAGTGCAGCAGACAACAAAGTTTGGACGAAATGGACATTGGTGACAAAATGCAAATAGCTGGAAACTGACCTTGTTTTCAGCTGTTCCATGTGTTTGATTTAAAAGATGGCATCTTCGACTATATCTTGTCTTCATGTTGATTAGAGAAAGGTTTTAACAAAATGCACGAATTTGTTGGCTCGTCTCGTCCCGTGGACCGGTCCATTCATCTTTTTCCCCCTTTCGTCTCCTTGCATTCATTACGTATGCAAATATCTTCTAATAATAACACATGGTGGATGGACTTCACTCCTTGACATGCATGCACTTCCAATGGAGGTTTTTTTCGAGGCCATTGCTGCCCACTGTCCACCTATACGAATTCAAAGTTAGATATTTGCATTGTTTGAAAACACCTTCGAAACAAAGTTTTTCGATAACTTTTATTCACCTGTTTAATAATGTCTAGACGACCAGATACTATAAAACTGCGTGATATACAAGGTGTCCACGTGCGGAATAAAATACATGTAGCACTTTTGTAAATCAAAAACCTTCCTTTTTCTTACACTCTATTCACACCAAACTTAATCCAGTTTAACTGATCTCCTGCACATGCTCAGATGAAAGGGGATGCCAAAC
>JAQGCC010005384.1:0-11601 GCA_034698905.1 Xestoiulus laeticollis
GTGGTGTTCATTTTAGTGGAGAGTACTAAATCATCGTCTGCTCGTAAAAAATAAATTTGTGGCATTGAAGAAAAATCTATGTAGGTTTTTCTTCGACCCCCCCTCCCCCCCATGTGGACTTTTGTGGATTTTTCGACCCCCCCCCCTCCCCCCTGGTATCCACGAGGTTTATGGACGCTCCCTCTTTCGTGGCTTCTCCCCCCCATGTGAACTTTTGTGGATTTTTTTGACCCCCTCCCCTCCCCCCCTGGTATCCACGAGGTTTATGGACGCTCCCTCTTTCGTGGCTTTTTATGACACATAGCAGTTTTTACCGACTGAAATGCCATATTTTTTACTCAAAACAGTACTTCTATTTTCTATTGAACACCAAGAAATACAATTTTTGCCAAATGCTGGAGAGAGTGTACTTTTCGTACTTTGTACAAAATAGGATTTTGTCATGATTTGAAAACAATTCCCGTTTTTCTTGCTTTTGTAAGGTCGCCAGGCTAGTCGTAAGATGTGCCATCACGGACATCACGGCCCACCGTTGCCAACCATGAGCGACTTGCCTGTTCCGTCTGGATCTTGGCAAGCTGCAAACGCCTCCAAACAGATGAAATACAACATGATGTTGCTAGGTAGCATTGTGCTCCTCGCAAGCACGGTTACCTACGTAAGCATTCTTGATTAAACGTTTTCGTTAAATTTGCACAAATTATTGGTACTCGTTTTGTTGTACGCTCCGTTTCACGTTACAGGTTGCAACGCACGATATCATCCATTTCAACTGGGCCGTTTCGACCAAAAACAAGAAGGACTAGTTTTGCCTTTCACGGCATTTGTAAAAACCAAGAGTAAAAGTTAAGCCAGACTATATATTGTCTCTGCTTCCCGCTTTCTGTAATTAATGCTTAAATGTGCGAGCGGTGACTTCGTCGTATATGTAGAGAGAATTAAATAAAAACACAGCAGTTAGAAGAATTTTTCTCGGTGTCATTCATTCACATTATTTGATATTCGGCAGTAAAAATAGTTTGTAAAATAAGATACGCTGAAAATGGCAAGACGTGCAATTTTTGGTGGGCCAATTGTGGCCCTCTGGCTCCCTGGAATATAAATATAGTGGTACAGCATAGAACTACTCCCTATTTATTTTAATGGAAAAATACTTCTTAAAAAGACAAACTTTCTACTTTTTCGGAATAATTTTTTAAAAAAATTTGCACAAAAGTTGAAAACTTGTGATTTTTTAATTACAAAATGAATTTTGATAAATTGAATATTTCGGTTCTTAGTTTGCACTTTGAATTTTGTGTTAGTTAATTAAATTTAAAATATCTATCAATTTGAAACTATATTATCATACAGAGGATAGTAGATTAAGGTGTCACCCTGTAAAGTGCAACATAGGGATTTATCCGGTTTCAAATAGGGATATTTTCTCCTCGATGTTTTCATTTCTATTGGATCTGGCAACACTGCCAGTTCTATATTTTCGGTGGCGAATATTTTGCTTGTCATTATTACATTTCGGAAGTTTTTATCGTGATATTTACGCTAATTGGAAATGGTTTGTATTATTTAATGTTAGAACATGTTATTAATAAGATTAAGACACTTGTGGGAATAGAAAATCTCACGAATTTCACAGAATTTACGACTTTCTGACCATTTTTTTCTTCCATATCCAAACAGTTGTCCCAAGCATCAGAAGCTGGATCTGTACCTTCTTTCAAGGAAGGGACATTTGGAGTCCCAGATCCAATGATTCATAAGTAAATATTTTGTTATACATTATTACATTTTGGATATATCCTTATTGGAGTCTGTTTAGCAAAGAATCTACTTGGGCTTGGCTAAAACAAAGACGTAGTAGTGAGCCTACGTGTGGGTATACTTGACGTTAGATTGCTTGTTTGATAAGTTTAAATCAGTGAAACCTGTGAATAGCGCATCAACTGTGTGCTATTTGAAGGTTCAGTTAAAGTGATGGCCACACACTCATGGGTATATTCATGTACAGTACGTGTACATGACTACATGTATACAAATGCAAATATTTACGTGTACATGCTGTAAATATTATCATAATTAAGATGCACAAAGAAAGATGTTGCATTTTTAATGTTTTTGCACATTTACAAAACCGAAAAATTGTTTCGGTGCATGCTATTCACAGGTAAAATCGTGATTCTATCCCAAGAAACGAGTGTGCAAGTCGAGTTTCACAGGTAATGCGCTATATAAAGAAAGGTAAGTTTGTTCTATAAAATCGATCCGTGCCAACTGTTAGGGTGCGCTACTTCCAGGTAGTACACTATATGGAGGGCCCTTATTCACAGGTTTCACTGTATTAAACAACACCCAAAACTAATTTTGGTTACAAGACCTGATTTTAACGCGCTATTGTGATCTAATTCCAATGGTTTAAACCATATTTTTCTGTTTAACTAGGTTTAGCAGTGTTCGTTCAGATGTCATCGCCAAACATCCGTTGGAGACTTCCGAAAAAAAGGTTCGAAGATATCTTCATCACTGCATATGACTTATTTATTAATCATCAGTGATTTTCTAAGCTTGTTTTGTGCATTTTCAGTATTTCGATAGCCAGAAAAACTTTGATATGGCAATGATGAAACGCATTCAGGGCATTCATGCACCATTGAGGCTAGTCATGGAAAGGGATGCAGCTTCAAAGGTATACAATTGTAAAAAAACGTCTCCCATTCCTAATTCAGGCATGGACATATCTATTTTTCTTATAAATGTAGATTAACTACATAATATCCTGCACTTTTTCTTTCCTTAAGATCCAGCGATTGCCATTTTTACCGAGTTCTAATATAATGATGGAAACGTTGACCGGAAAAGACGAAACTGTTGGTTTTGAAAACATTTTCACCGGTAAGTTAATCCAACATTTCTCGAAAATGTTATCCAAAGTTAAATTTATGTGGCTCGAATGTACATTTTCAGTTTCTCGCTTTAGTTAAAAGCCCATATTTTTATTGTTTTACAGATGCCGAGAATTCAGACTCCATGATGCAACCGCATTTAGTTATGGAAAAGAGTTTAGGATTTCTATAATTTGGATTGTTTCGTGTTTGCCTGATTTCAATAAATTCGATTCAAATTTAAAATCTCAAAAATTGGTTAACTATTAATACCGAAGTCTTCGATTAAACCAACCATTCTCGCCGAGTTTTGTTGAACGTTTTATTAAGATAGTATCATTTTACATCGATATTTTTTACATTTTTGTGGAAAAATTTGCTATCTCGCATATGAGAGTCGAAAGGTGATGAAATCTCTCTACGACGAACGCCTAAGGGATAGGGAATTCGTTCCTTATTTAGAGGTCTGTTTTTACTTTTTTTTGCTACTAAGGGCTTTCGTGGCTTTTTATGGACAACTAGTAGTTTTTAACGAATGAAATGCCGTAGTTTTTTTTGCACCAAACTACACTTCAGTCTTCTATTGAACACGAGAAATACAACTTTTGCCAAATGCTGGAGGGAGTATGCACTAAAGCTACTTTTGCAATATTTTGAGTACCCCTTAAATATGCGCTATAATGTTTTAAGATATTAACATTTTAAAACCAATCCAATAAGTATAGGAATATAACGACACAACGGGATGTTCTTTGTCTCTGACCTACTACACATAGGCCTACATAAGACTTATAGGCATTTAGATCGGGACCATCCACTGTTCGTTATATCAAGAGTCTGCTATTCAATGATCGAGTTTTATTTGATCATAAACAAATTCCAGCTAGTAATTTGCTGAGATGGATATTTTTATAAAGTGTTATCTCAGAGTACTTATAGCATTTATTATTAGTATTTTTGCAATGTTTGAGGCACCCTGTAATTGGCATTCCCTATCATAAAGATAACGTTCGAGTATCGATCACCCGGTAACACTGTCATGGATGTTAGCCAATAGCAACGAAGGTGTACCTCAGAGTCTAACCGCGTCATGAAATGAAGAAAAATTTGGATATAAGAAAATGGACAGATTTGAGTGGTCAAATGGGACTTTAGGATCAGGAGAAAATGTTTTAACCACGCAATACGGCGTCAGAATTTACGACGGAGAAAACAGGGTAAGCCTCATGTTTTCATTTCAATTTTATGTATTAAAAACTAGAAATAAAATGGGAACCGGTAGCCAGTGTTTATGTAATTCCCAATACATGTCATGCATGGTGCTATAAGCTTAATTTATGTATTATAAATGACCACTGAATGTGATATGTTATAAAAATGCTCCAAAATTTTGCAGACAGTATACGACTATGGAGACGTCGTGCTCACGTCCCATCGTATTGAATGGAAAAATACAAAAGATCATTCCTCCTCAGTAAGTTTTCAATGTTTTTAATCCTTTCCTTCAATTGCAGGTTTACAGTAAGCATATGCTAATGTGGCTTGGATTCCTGCTTCATTGAAGACCATGGACTTAGCTGTGTTTTTTAGTGTGTATGAATATTACACCATCCATTATCCACCTTGCATCTGGATATTTATTCTCTGAAACTAAATCACATGTGATGCTGCTCTTCCATGAGTCTATTAGGGGCTGTCTATTAAAGACGTCACGCGATTTTGGTAGATTTTTAAACCCTTCCCCCCCATTATGACGTTACAAAGCTCTGCCCCCCACCCTTGAAAACTGGTTATTGTCATTGTAATCTGTATATATAATGTGGCACTGCACTCTGATATTGCAGGAGAAAACGTGCGTGTCATAATTTATGGAGGCCCTTTAATTCTTCACATCTCATCGACTCCTTTTCCCAACTAATGAATCTAGGAAATATGCGCATGAGGAAAACCACGAACGTATGCAACCAAACTCCGATGTTCGAGATCACTGAGTTTGCTTCTAAAGTCCTTTCATTAACTTGAGTATCACTTTCGAGATTTCCCTTTTGTTATGTTTTGCTATTCCACAAGATACTAATATTCCAATAGGCTGCTACTGATGCGTTACAGATCGCCCGCGTCTGCAGCACGCCATTCGAAATAGCGTCTCGCCGAATCGCAATATTGCACGGCACAAGCACCGCTCTTGTGCACCTGGCCTTATACCCTCTGTACATGGATCGACAACCCCACGTAGTGAGGTTTTGCGTCAGGCGCCAAGTATGCGACGCAAACTTTGGACCTCCGCACACGGGTCTTATTTTACATTGACGTCTCGGCGTCTTTTAAGTCCTAGCACCATGTAAAGAAATTCCAATTGCCGCCAATTTTTGAAACGATTCGAGATTTTTCCCATTCTCAGAAGTTCGTACTGTTTAAGGGCTCGACGTTAAAACCGTCAAGATCATGACTTATGTGTAATTCTGGGAA
This sequence comes from Xestoiulus laeticollis, assembly GCA_034698905.1. Taxonomy (NCBI): domain Eukaryota; kingdom Metazoa; phylum Arthropoda; class Diplopoda; order Julida; family Julidae; genus Xestoiulus; species Xestoiulus laeticollis. The sequence continues at coordinate 5,349 of JAQGCC010005384.1, forward strand.
AGTTTATGCAGTGAACGATTGCGTAAATATTGCAGTGATAAGTTAATGTATCGAACAATCTGTTTTGTTGCATTTCAGGCTACAGTGTGCCTACGTCTTTCATTCGTAGTCTACGTCGAGGATCAACCAGCTGGTCTCGGAAAGAGGTATGCCTAAGGGACCCACAACCCAACTGCATGCCCTTTGAAAAACTGTCGTTTACTGTATAACGCGGCATTTAGCGATATAATTTCCGTTAAATCTGTGATAGCACTATGAATTCATCTCGATTTGCGGGCTACAAGCTGTCATTTAAATCTGATGTGCATTCGATTTCAGTCCGCACTTAATATTGCACTTGAACCCTCGTCTGGCGGGTCATGCGAGCGGACCGGTGCAGCACAGCTCCAATTCCTACGTCAAATTGGCCTTCAAAGAGGGCGGAATGACCAATTTTTATCAATGCCTGCACAGTGCCTTAAACAGACGTCTGTGGGAGCAGTTGGCATCGCCCGTCAACACCCTCGTTAAAGTAGGTTTTGTCCTGTGAGTATTTTGTCGTTAACGTTTGACGGCTAAACGACTGAAACATTTTTTTTAAAATTTAGCCGGTGGCATCGTCCAGAGCTGCCGGAATCGTGGGCATCGAAAGAAAAATCCAGGAAAAGCAGAAAGAGACGAGCAAGAACATTTCAAAGGCTTTTGAGGACTTGAACAAGCTCATCGAAATGGCTCGGGACATGGTTTCGCTGGCCAAGACGATAGCTACGAAAATCAAAGAAAAACAAGGAGAAATATCGGAAGATGAGGTACTTCCGTCGCGAGTTTAGACGCGATTTATTCATCATCGAAAATGTTTGTTAACGTTGCGATTTCTCGGCAGACGATACAGTTTAAATCCTATTTGCTGAGTTTGGGTATCAACGATCCCGTGACGAGGGAAACGCACGGATCCGGCGCCAGCTATCATCGGGAATTGGCGAAACAGCTGGTGACGTTCATCGAGCAACCTTTAAAAGTATGAATCCTAAGTCTGGCTTACGTTCGTAATTTTCATAAGCCTGTTTATTTAACTAACGTTGCTTTCCAACTACAGGAAAACGGGGGAATGATGGCACTAACGGACGTCTACTGCCGAATTAACAGGGCTCGAGGTCTAGAGGTACTGGTTTCATACTGATCCAAATACAGTCGGCTCTGTACCTCTCAAGCATTAGTACTTCTGTTTAACAAACTTTCTGTATAACGAACCGTTATAACGAATGGTTCGACCGTTCCCTTCGCTATCCCACATTACTAAACGACTGTTTATAACGATCGCAATTCAATGTCATAGGTCAGGGACAAAGAACATTCCGTTGTGTCGTAAGATTCACATTTTTATTGATTTTAAGGATTGGTTTTTAAAGTTAATTCTTAAAACATTCTAAACGCTTATTTAAGTGGTACTCAAAATACTGCCAAAGCTTTAGTGCGTACACTCTCCAGCATTTGGCGAAAATTGCATTTATGGTGTTCAATAGAAGACAGGGCAAATAAATATGGTATTTCGGTCGCTAAAAATTGCTAGGTGTCATAAAAAGCCACGTAGGAACGAAAAAAATTGTGTTAAAACCTCTGTGTATAACGAACAAATGTCCCATCCCCTTGGCGTTCGTTATATCAAGAGCCGACTGCATTTACGAGTGTTTAATAAATCTAGGTTTAACCTCCGGCTCTTCTTTAGCTTTTGTCTCCCGAGGACTTGCTCAATGCTTGCAAAATGTTGGATGCGCTGAGACTTCCCGTCAGGTTAGTTGTCGTCGAATCGAAAGCTCCGATCCAAACTACAACATTTCGACAAAATCTTAACGGGATTTTAATCGATGTTTTCAGGTTGCGTATATTCGACAGCGGCGTTATGGTTCTGCAATTGTTGACTCATAACGAAGAAGAACTAATCAAACAAACCGTGCAAATGGTAAGCGTTTTTTTTTTCTTCTAATTCTTATGAAATTTTCAATAAATCACCAACGATCCACCTTTTTTATGTCCCTCTTATTGGAAAATGTTGGGTTTTATAAGAGAATACATCTTTGCGCTTAATATTAACTCTCGTTTAACCGCATTCTAGTTAAAAGATAAAGGCTCGTTAACGGCGGAAGAGCTTTCGCAGTTTGTTGGTCTTTCGGTCGTGCTGGCTAAAGAAAGGTAAATTTAAATTTCCATAAACTCATTAAAACACTCAAATATTTAAACTCGTACTCGTTTTAAAAAAGTTTTGATTATTTGAGGGAATTACGAAGATGAAAATGGCGTTTGAATTTCTAATAAATTGCTTATTAGGTTGCTGTCGACGGAAAAATCCGGCGGAGCTTGCCGCGACGACTCTGTGGAGGGATTGCGGTTTTATCCCAACATGTTTCTAACTCCTCCCAAAGAGTGTGGATAAGCCCTTCGTCTAGTCGCTGGATTTCGGTTTGTTTTTATACCTGTGAAAGGAGCTTGCCATTGGCCACCGGTGTTTATGCACTAGTAGAGATTGAACGAAAAGAATTATAATATAATTGTGATTTAACTGAATAAAATTTGACTTTTTTCTACAGCAGCAGTTTCTACATTTACGTTAAATGTGGTCGTACGTATTTTTAAGAAAATATTTTTTTTTTTTAATATTGGGTAACAAGTGCGCAAGTTTTGTCGAAAGTACATCTAGTTGGGAATTAGAAATTGAAATTTGAACGTGTATGTGCGTATTTGGTGTCGAGATGTCGATCCTGTCACTTTGGTGCCAAGACTCGCAGTTTACGAAATAATATAGCGTTTGGAAAATTGTAATTATTAGCCGCGGCTTCTCCGTCAATTTGTTTAATTTCTCTTCTAGCTGTTAATCCACTTAAAAGAAGGAGTTTGACCTAGTTTTTAAATGGATTTTCATGCCCTTATTAATCTAATCTACAAATTTGGCACGTCCGTTGGAGAAGGTAATTTTTTAATTTTTTTGGAATGAAAGTGAATGAAAACTTCATTTTAAGCAAAATATGACGTCATTTCAGTCGTAAGTTTTATTTTATTTTTGTTTAGGTTATAACATTGATGACGTCAAATTTGATGAATTATATGACATCACTTTTATTGCCGCGACATTTTTTCATATATTTATGACGTCATTTATATTGAAATTTGACCTCTGATAACCATGAAATTATTTTTTTGATTTTTGACATCATTTATATTGAAATGTAAAATCACCTTTATGGCAAGTTAACTTAGAAATTTATTTCTGCAATATGACGTCATTTCAAAATAAATAATTTGCATATAAATAGGATTTTACTTTCATTAAACGCCAAATTTGTCTGATTTACGACGTCATTTACCTTGAAATTTGACGTCATTTTTATGCCTACTTTAAAAAAGGCGAATTATATTTTTTTTATGAAATATCACGTACAGTATTCGTCCTTCGGCTTGAATTGAGGAATCATATTTATCATAATTTATGATAATATGACTTCACTATCTTCAAAATAAGTTTGTTTTTATCTTCTTATGCATCTAATTTACAATTTGAAATCGTATAGTATATGATGGTAATATGACGCCATGACTTTCACGATCTGTATTTATATTTTATAATAAGATCGATTTCTATAATTATGGCGTCATTTTCAATGAAATAATTTAACATTTTTCTTATTTATGACGTCATTAAACTTGAAATCGTATGCAATATATGCATGATAGTATGACGTCACTTCCAAACGATTTTTATAATTATGACGTCATTTACAATGGAATAATTTGCATATAAATTCGACCTCCCTTGAAAAATATCAGCCCATTATGACACCACGCTAAGTTTACATCTAGTTAAAAGCGGTTTATTTATTAACCTCTTTTTTAATAGCCGTATAACAACTTTATATATTGTTTTACGATTAGTAATGTAATATTATTTACTTATACATGTATTTTTTTTAAATTCCGAATTCTAGTTTCGCTCGTCTGTCGCTAGATGTCTCTGCCCTTCCTCCCGTTTAGCCTTGTGACGTCACAATGTGGCTACTCCTTCTATATGTAATGGCGTTGTGCGTGCTAGTGGATAGATGTTCTGGATGTTGTTTTTGCTAAAAATCGGTGGTAAGTTCATTTCATATTTTGGGAAAACGAAGCTGGAATGTTAGCCTGACGTTTTGCAACATAAACTGCTGAATTCCGAGTGAAAAAGCGTCTAAAATCGGCGTCGTTTTGGCTGAGGTTCCGACATTGGAAAACGATTTTGGGGGAACCCATGCTTGATTTGCAAGTTTTTTTTGTGTGCTAAAAATCAGTTTCATTTTCACTTTTTATCGTAAAACCTTCATCTAGAGTAATTGTCAGACGTTCCCTCTCATTCTGTACGATTGCACATCGTGAATTTCTCAAAACTTGACGATGTTTACGTTCGAGCTTTTGGGAATCTACACCCAAAATGCTGACTGAGATATCGGTTTTCACAAAGCAAAAGCACATAAACACAAAAATATGTTGCATTTCATGTAAAAATTGCATTATTTGGAAATACGTGGACATAGATTCACTAATTTGCATTATAAATCCACATAAAATCTGTGGAGAAAATGCGATGTTCTAAATGGCCTTTAAAATGGCAAATTTTCCTTTAATCTTAGGCCTAGCTTTGTTCCTTGTTGGGACTCTCGATTCCTGTAAAATTTCAACTAAAAATGTCATCTTCTTGTGAGACAGAGACGAATAATCGCATCCTTGTTATCCATTTTCCGAGTTTCAATCAAATTCGGACAAAGGGATCCTATTTGTACGGGAGCATCTGAGAACTCATTCAAAACCCGTTGGGATTAACGTGGCATGCTGTAAAGGCATCACCTTTGACCTCGGTTTGCATTGTCCTGATGTTTCATGGCGATTTCAATGAATGTTATGCAAATTGCGTCACTTGACTGTAAATTTGAGTCAAATCCTACGTTATAATCATGTATGATAATCATGCAAAATGATTTGTTGTAACCATGCCAAATTTTTAAATTTTTGGTATTCGGTGTAATTTGCTACATGTATATACCATTGCCGTATTTACATAAATTCACATTTATATTAGTTTTGGGTGTGTTCAATTTTCCCTATAGTTGAAAAGGTTGAAAAGCACTGACTTTTAAAGTTCAAAACCTCGTCAGTTGTCAACCTAGAGCATTATACAGTGTATGTCCTCAATGTCTTTCTTATAATACAGAACAGGGCTTCTGATATTGGTCAATAAGTCTAATTTTCCTATCACATACGTTTACTTTTTGTGTATAATATCAAAAATCCTGATCTCAAACAACTCTATAGGGATTACGAATTGCCAAACAGTATTCCATAACAGAATAAATTGTCTTTTTGGGGCCCTTATTATCAATTGGACAAACCGAAACAGAATAAATTTAAAAACCACTCGTGACATAATGTCATGTTGATACACAAATAAAATTTGTTTAGAAAAAATAAGATTGGGCTTGTTGCAATTATTTGGGTTATTGTGGGGTTTGTTACAAACAATGATCGTATTTACAATAGGTTCTGGATCACATTTCAGGTTAATCCCAAAAAACGATCAGTTTAAGTCATTTAAGTGAGGTCATTTGGCACTAGAACGTGATCAACTTTTATAGTCATGCTTGGGGGTTATTTGGACTTGTGTAATACCAAGATTGCTATCTTAAACAGCTTCTTTGAGCAACGAGATAAGTTTAGTCATATTTTGAATATTTTTGAATCAGGGAAAATTGGTTTAAAAGCTGAAAAAAGTCAGGGAAGATTTATATCTTATAGGAACCCTGTAGACACGCACAACTTTTTTTTTTTTCGTTTTCTGTTCCCAAGGTCGTTATTTGTGCCTCGTTTATTTCCCATTCTTGAGCATGAAACAATGCATATGATGATCGATGGCCTTTTGTTATGGTGATTCTAAACGTTGTCATTCAATACAAAACAATGCATAAGTTTTCCACCGAATTTGTACCGACTTTCCAGCTGCCTTTTTTACATGTTAGATAGGTTTTTACAGCTAAGACTAACCTTGGATCATGGGAGGAACTTATTTATCCTTTACCAGTTGTCACAGATATAAATTATTAGCGTTTTTAAAATTAAACATTCATTTTTTAATCGAATTTACGCCATCTTGTTCTTTTTATAAATCGAACCATCGCGCGTGCATAAAGCCGCGACATTGATGCCCAAAAAGTCATGATTTCTGTCGTCACGGCTTTACCTGTTCACACGATGCGGTAAA